>CM034354.1:9234255-9430836 GCA_019925275.1 Mytilus edulis
TTTGGCTACATGATACAATATGTGGAACCATATTATCTTTATAGAATTCAATAAGCTTTTGTTCCATATTCCCCCAATACAATTTGTCAAATTTAATTCAACTGTGAGAAAATCATTCAAAAGGTAAATTACCAAATCACAATTCTCATATTTACAAATTCCCATTTGTCCTTGTATTTGAGAAAAATACTTGTGGGATTTTTTCAATTGCATATTGTTTTGTTCATCAATTTCAAGGAAAAAATATTTGCTTGCACATGCCTCTCTGGTTGTTTTCATTCTCCATTTCCATGGACATTTTATCTCTAGTACACACTTTTCCTCACCAAGCTTTGTGCACTTTCTAACAAGTCCATCAGGACTAGCACCAAGAAATCCAAATTTGTCACATAAGAATATACCACATTCTTTTACAAAAAAATTTTCACCATATTTTAATCTTCTGTGAGCAATATATTTTTTTTTCTTGCTATCGGTTCATGTTTTCATTTTTAATTTAATTTGAATTTTACCAAAAAATGCATTGTAGCAAAGGGTAAGAACAATGGTTTAAGGCCAGAAACACGAAAATAAATGAATTTAACAGAAAGGAAACAAATAACGGACTTTGGAAAAAAGGGAGAAGGCTTTTCATACCTTATATAATCAACCAGACATAATATCTTTTACAAAAATTCATCATACAACAGTTTACAAGCTGTATATGCCCGCGATTTCGCGGGTGTGTTCTAGTATAATATTAAACTTGTTATTCTAAATTTTCTGGTATCAAACCAAAGTTGATTTTCAGATTGACAAGCTGTATATGCCCGCGATTTCGCGGGTGTGTTCTAGTATAATATTGAACTTGTTATTCTAAATTTTCTATCCCCAAGGGTGACTGGGGTATAGAAATATGGTCACTTGGTCTTCTCCCGACCGGCAGTAAAACGCTTGCTGAAGTGGGGCGTCCGTTTGGCTGTGCGGGATGTATCAAGTTCGCAGTCACGTCCGTCAGAAGGGGACGTTAAATCCGATGCCTCGTGTAAAGAGAGTGCCACGCTCTTTGCACGTTAAGAACCCTTGCAACAACTCTTTGAGGGTCCGTAGGTGGCCTGTTGCAAGGCAAAATTGCTGTCCCTATCCAATATACCCTCATTTTCCAGTGGCAGTCCAAATTTCCCCGACCATCATCCTAGATGGCCTCTATTACAACAACCTACCTATTGTATTTATTGTGAACTTGTTCTCGTCCTGAATATGCATGAAATATTTGCCACTGGACGTTAAGCAACCAACAATCGATCAATCAATCTAAATTTTCTGGTATCAAACCAAAGTTGATTTTCAGATTGACCTAATGTTCTTTTTTCTATCTCATCAATTACTGTCTGGGAAATATTCACAAATTTGTCGAGCAGTATGGTCTCATTATTGGTGGTTCTTTTTGAACAATTGACATAATGTCTATGTAGCTGTCAGATTCAAAGTGTAAATATTCAGAGGTCTCAACTTCTTCTGGCAATCCCCTCGCTCTAAGTTTCATATTATATACCTTTCTATACACTAACCGACACCAGGTAAGGAACATATCTCATAAAACTGGAACTAATTCCCTTAGTAAATGAACAAGTGTTACCATCCAGAACTTATTTCACCAGGTAAAGTGTAAATCTTATTTTATAGAGATTGAAAAATTATACAAAAATTGTCTGTATATTTCCTGTGGCATTAGTTCCACTGGAACTTTTTTCACATGAATTAATTTTGGCTTACGTAAGAACCTACTTTTATTGTAACCTCCCTATTAAAAGAGGTTGAGTTGAAATATCTCATCAATATGTATATGTACTATTTCGATATGGAAATTTAACCTTGTGATTATGTTATAATTTAAGCCAACAAAGAGAATTAAAAGTTCCAATGTTTACTATTATCATCTAAAATCAATTGATTTATTAATTATTTTGTAGAAGAAATTTTGCAGCTATTTAAAAGATCGATTCACTTGCAATCCATGGCTAGAACCAAGTTCTGATGTAGAATTTGCTGATAATTCCTAGATCTCATGCATGAACAGATCACACAGTAGAACATTGAATTAGTTTAGGCAACATGGTTTACCAAAGTGTAGTTATAAGCAAAGCAAAAACTGTGAACCGACCAATATTCTAATTCAATGATTAATAGATATGTATATCATGTAGAAATTATCATGAATTGGTGCTGGTTTTTTTTATATTATGAAAGGATTAAACGCCTGTTTAAAGGAATTTTTAGGTATATTAAACTCGACCAATTCGCTCACTAACAAGTGAAAGTCCGAAGGACTCTTATGATATGTTTGTGAGTGACTTGGTCCAGTTTATACACCAATAAACTCCTTTAAAAAGGCATTTTATCCTTATAATTCTTTAAATTGGAGATAGGGAATATATTTGTCCACACTCGCTACCTTTATCACACGTTAATTGTTTATTTATGTCATTGAAAATGCCTGGCTCATGAATATATTTGTTGGTTAAGGCAAACGTATGTACTCAATGAAATTGGCTATCTGGAAAAAAAAATTAAACTGCAATTAATCTTATTATCATTCAGACGAATGCTTTTGTGTTTATTATTTGATTAATCGGTTAACGTGCAGCTAAAATAAATGTTGTTAATGTTTGTGTTATTATCGCCGCCATCTTGTTTACATTGGTTACAAAAAGAAGTTCGGTCAACGTCGTCTATTGAAAAATAAACAACGTCGAGATCAACGAGTGGAAGTCCTCTCAACCAATCATATCAATGAATTCCCTAATATGCAAATCATACAAGAATTATACAAACATATAGCCCTCTTGATAATTTGTGACAATGTGGAGTAAATATATGATTTAAATTTTTCACATTATAGCCATCATTTTCAATCAGATTCCTTTTTTGCAGTTTAAAAATACTAAAGATTCACATAGAAAATAAATTAATTGAGCCTTTTTAATGTAATTTTATTGTTTACCTATCTTATGTAAACCAGTCTAATACAGTTTAAAATTTCTTTTTTAATAGAATGAAGTAAAAAAATATCTGAGAGCTGATGGGTTGGCAAAGGACACTTCTGCTTATAAACAAGTAATGTCATTTGCCAGCTCAAAGTATGCTCATTTAAGAAATCAGCTACGTAGAAAGGTAAATTGAATTTATTATTCCCTTAAAATTATTTCAAGAAAGTAAAATTATTACCAACATGCCTAAAGAAGTCTATTATAAATCAACGTCAAAGTAAATGGGCAATGTATAATGTTTTTGATATGTAAAATAAAGCAATGTGGTATAGACTCATCGTACATGAGACAACTTTTAAAACAAATTTCAAACTCATGACCTAGAAAAAAAACATTTAAACTCACCCTACCAAAACTTGTGTCAGTATTTTTACATTTATGAACAAAACATAAAAATAAGTTTAAAAAAGGCTAAAAATTATCAGGGTGGTACTAAGCAGAAAAACATGTAACATAAAAACAATGACTGGATGTGGATTCATCAACAAAATATAAGACACACAGCTGCAGTTCACATAGTCACCATAATACTTGCAGTAACTTACACCTGGTTCAAATTTAAGCCATTAAGAAAGTAATATAAATAAATCATGTATTAAATGTTAAATTAGAAGATATGTGGTAGTAATTTGTTGTTAATGAGACAATTCTCACTAGTTGACCAAAATAACAACAAATTTAGGTCAGCCACAAAAGACCAAAATGACACCGACATTAACAACTATAGGTCACCGTACGGCCTTCAACAGTGAGCAAAGACAAAACCGCATAGTCAGCTATAATAGGCCCCGATATCTTTTATTCTTTACACAATTTAATTTATATATATGTGCCTTTTAGATTTTCCAAGAGTTGACAGAGGGGAAAAATGACCTCCAAAGCCTGCAGATAGATGACTTTGCCAAAGTCATTCTGAGCAGTTTCTGTAGTGCTTTGGAGAGTTATGATTAACCAAGAGAGAATCAAACTCTGTTTAGTACTTGTAAGTATATTTATAATGTATTTTAAATTTACTTAGTATACCAATACGATCTACACGTCGCCAGTAAAACTGCATTTGACTTTGAAATCGACAATTGACAGTGGCAACTCTTCAACTACATCACAGTTAATCCTAAATTTTGATTATTAAATATGTCACTGTAAACGAAATGACAATCTACATTAATCAATTCTGTAATGTGAACGTGGTGACTGGTTTGAGAATTATTTTTTTTAAATTCATTAAATCATTGTTATTTGGATCAGGTGTGATTATATGACTGATTTAAAAAAAAAAGTTTAATATAAAGAAACTTTATATTTAGAGATCATTCCTGCATAAGATGGGCCTCTTTGCAACCAAGCAGAGTATTCCGGATTTTTGGAATAAATTACAAATCTTTTACATAGAAACCACCAAGGGGGTTAGTAATGAGAAGTGGGAGAAATTGGCGGGGATTGATTTTCGTCGCATTATGAAAAGATTGGAAGTTTTGGGTAAGAATAGCTAAGTTATAAAAAAAAATATGAAGGAGTATATGTTCGTACAGTAACTATATATGTTATTCATACCTAAATTGTGGTGTTAAATGAACTTTTTCAACTACTACACTGCTAAACATGCTAAAGCATTAAGTTATCTCATGAAGTTTTAAATTAATAAGGAGTTGTGGTTGATTGCGTATGGGACAATTGTCAAAGAGTGTCTATGTAAAGTAGATTTTGCAATAAAAGGTCATTTTACAACCTTTAACAATGAGCAAAACTTGTAATGTATAGTAAGCCATAAAATGTTATAAAAGGCTAGGACATGTGAACATTTGAAGCAAATTTAAATGAATACATCAATGGTCTTGTTATGAATAGAAATGTAAATGACAAACAGATTTTGCAACTAGCAAGCAAATATAACCGAAAAAAGAATATACTCATTAATAGTCAGTTCACCATTAATACCAATAAATTAGTCCATTTTGAATCTCAATTAATACGCACTTGCAACACATGTTGTTTCCCTTTGGAAATTGAAGACTGACAGAATAAAAAGATTATAAGTGATACACTGGTACTATTTCTGTACTTAAAATCTGTAGTACTGGAAATTTACTTTTGATATTTAGTACTATTTATTTACTTTAAAGTTATTGTAATATTTATGTACCTGTGTTTTATAGTACTTGATTTGTACAGAAATAGTACCTATGCAAAAGTAGCTGTGATATCTGGTAACAGGAATGTTAAAGAATTTTTAAGAAAAATTAATGATTGATACATCAATATTTTAACTTAACAAAAGGGAATAAATGTAATGAAAAGATTTTGAAAAACTTTGTTTTCCAAGACTAATGTATCAATCCATCCATATTCAACAGAGTGCGAATACTTCATAAACCATCAAAGAAAAGCATGTTAAATCTTCGTACAATAAAAAAAAAATCATGATGATTAAAATTATGATATGATTTCCCCTTTTTTATAAGAAATATACAAGCAATTTGAGGTAAACCCATGAAAGCAATAAAGAGAAAACTAGCTGATGAAGACAGCTAAAAAAAACATGTTCAGTTAGATTAATCATGAGCAAAGCTTTCCTGAAAATGTGATTTCCTGTTAACCATCACTGATTTTAAATCTTTTATTTATTTTAAAAACTTAAAGTTTTCCTTTTTAGCTCACCTGGCCTAAAAGGCCATGTGAGCTTTTCTCATCACTTGGCGTCCGTCGTCTGTCGTCGTTAACAATTTTTCAAACATCTTCTCTGAAACTACTGAATGGATTTGAATGAAACTTAAAATGATTGTTCCTTGGATTATCCTGCACAAAGTGTGTGCTTCGATTTTTAATCCGTCAAAAAACATGGCCGCCGTTACTTAAAATAGAACATAGGGGTCAAATGCAGTTTTTGGCTTATATCTCAAAAACGAAAGCATTTAGAGCAAATCTGACATGGGGGTAAAAATGTTCATTAGGTCAAGATCTATCAGCCCTGAAATTTTCAGACGAATCAAACAAACCATTGTTGGGTTGCTGCCACTTAATTGGTAATTTTAATGAAATTTTGCAGTTTTTGGTCATTATCTTGAATATCATTATAGATTAAGATAAACTGTAAACAGCAAAAATGATCAGCAAAGTAAGATCTACAAATAGGTTAAATATGACCAAAATTGTCAATTGACCCCTTAAGGGGTAAATGTCCTTTAATGACAATTTTTCACAATTTGTTCATCATATTTGCTAACTTTAAAAAATCTTCTCCTCTGAAACTAATGAATGGATTTGGATGAAACTTAGCATGATAGTTCCTTAGATTATCCTGCACAAAGTGTGTGCTTCGATTTTTGATCCGTCAAAAAACATGGCCGCCCTTACTTTAAATAGAACATAGGGGTCAAATGCAGTTTTTGGCTTATATCTCAAAAACGAAAGCATTTAGAGCAAATCTGACATGGGGTAAAAATGTTCATTAGGTCAAGATCTATCAGCCCTGAAATTTTCAGACGAATCAAACAAACCATTGTTGGGTTGCTGCCACTTAATTGGTAATTTTAAGGAAATTTTGCAGTTTTTGGTCATTATCTTGAATATCATTATAGATAAAGATAAACTGTAAACAGCAAAAATGATCAGCAAAGTAAGATCTACAAATAAGTTAAATATGACCAAAATTGTCAATTGACCCCTTAAGGGGTTATTGTCCTTTAATGACAATTTTTTCACAATTTGTTCATCATATTTGCTAACTTTAATTGGTGTATAGAATGGTGTATAGAATGATTGTAAGGTGTACATGTCTAGCTGACAGGTGTCATCTAACCTTGACCTCATTTTCATAATTCAGTGGTCAAAGTTAACTGTTTTAGTTTTGGTCTATTTTTTTAATACTTTATGCATTAGGTCAACTATATTTGGTGTATGAAAATATTTTATGATCTATATGTCGGTTACGCAGGTTTTATTTGAACTTGACCTCATTTTCACAGTCCATTGCTAAGTTTTAAGTGTTTGTGTTTTGGTCTCATTTTCTTTATTTATAAACAGTAAGTCATATATATTTGTAATATTGAAGAATTGTTAGCTGTACATGGTTCAATATGTTCAATAAGGCATTGTTTACCAGGTGAGCGAGAGCCTCTTGTTTATTCTAGGAAATTAAAGGATAACAGTCTATCTGCAACTGGATTATGAACTATAATCCAGTTGCAGATAAACTGTTTCATCTTTTTATTTATTCATCATTTATTTATAATTGATATTAATGTTACAATCATTTATTTCTATATTTCTATATCATTTGTATTAATCATGTTTATAAAATTTCAACTAAAGAAATTAAATAATATATATTATAAAATTTCAGACTATCTTTTCCTTTCAGTTACCATGCATGTAATTTTAAGTTTTACAAAACATACATTTTCTGGATAATTATCTGTACAAATTTTTCTTTTAACTAGTTAGTGAACTATTTATACTTCATGCAACACGTTTAATAATTTACTACGTCCGCAGCGCTCTCTTCTTGATTTATCTTCACCAGAAACACTCAAAGCCAAACATTTGAAATCCGAAAACCGAAATATTCCGAGTTGAAACGAAGTCAGGCAATTTTGTTGGCATATTTTTTTAAAGGGTTCTTGATGTTTTTGTTTTTAAAATGGATGAAATTCTCCAAAGAGCTGGTTTGAATAATTTGAAGCAGAATTTTGAAAGAGAAAATATAACGCACGACATTATTTTTAAACTGTCTCCGAAAGATTTCATTGAACTAGGTCTTAGTAGCCATGCCAAGATGATGGAGTTGAGAATCATGTCATTACAGTGACATTGTATTGGAACATAATGAAAAATTTATCATTCCGAAGGAGACACTGGAATATTTGTCAAGAGATAAACTTTTAAGATCAAAGACATAAGTGTAATGTTCAATGTATCGGAAAGCACGCTCTACCGACACATGAGAGCTGACAATATGAGCAAACAGAACTTTTCCTTCATTTCCGATCATGACTTAGATACGACAGTTCTGAGTATAACCACATAATTCTAAAATGGTGGAGAGGTTCTCTTGATGCAGCTTTAGTCGCAACGGAGTTTAAAGGTAATTGAATAGATATTTTGATATTGCTATGCAAACTATACATTAAAATTATCCAGGTGATTATTAAAATAATACAGTGTAAGGTAGATCGAGTCATTACACTCCCAAGACATTGCAAAAGAAACTAAAATGAATGGAAAACCCCTTCTGCGGAACCAGGGACTATATAGAAGTCCCTGGCAGAACCGATAAAACATAGTCAAGAGAAAAAATGGCGTGTTTAGGTTACCGTTTTAGAGCATAGAGCTAATTTGATGACAACGATGCATTGTTGATATTTTACATTATTTCAATTTCTAACTTAAAAAAATGAACTATACATCCAACTAAGTGAGGAAATATTTATCCCAAAGTGTTATTTTTCTTAAAATCTACAAGTTATACTTTTCGGTCAAACTAGATAATTACTATATAAATTCTTTTAAATGTACTTTTAGACTTATACCCTTATGAAAATAAAATATTGCCGCAACGATGCTGCACTGATGCGGCAATAATGCTGCAACCTAATCAGTGTGCCAGAAGAATGTTGCAGGACTATTGCGGGATGGTGCCACTAGTAGCAACATTCTGGCACCATACTAGCATCAATTATTATGATGCCATAATAGAGCCACAAAAAAATCTTTTGAATATATATCTCTTATATGTGTGCCAGAATGTAGCCAGAATGGATACTAAGTAGAGGTTGTTGCCATAATAGTGCCAGAAATTATACTTATCATTTAATTCTTATATCACGTTATAGTGCTAGATTAGTGCCACAAAAAAAACTTTTAAATAATTTACAGTTGGGTGCAGACCAAGCATTACATGTAGACGGGCCGAAAAAGTTAACGCGGCGTTTACTCGCGTGCACTTCACGTAAACGCCGCGTTAACTGTGCGTTAACTCCGAAATTGCAGTAGACATTAAAAGTAAACGGGCGTTTACTTTCGCGTTTACCTCCGCGTTAACGCAAAAACGGCGAGTCTTCTAATTTTGTAAAGAGTAAACGGGCGTTTACTTTCCCGTTTACCTCCGCGTTAACGTGGAAAAATGCGCGTCTTCTATTTTCGTAATAAGTAAACGCGCGTTTACTGTTTGTAGTAAACGGCCGTTAACGCAGATTATCATCGTAACCTGGATACATTGACATAAAATATGAAATTATAAGGAACATCAAAATTTATTGACCAACTGGTCATTTCCGCTTGACATATTGACGATTACAGTTATTTAAAAATGTTATCACACATTTGTATTTAATTGAACAATAATTATAGTAAATTTCTTGTTCTTCGCAAATAATAGTTTAAGTATGTTTATTCAAATAAATGTAATTTAATCCTCACCAAAATCAAACAGTTTTCTCATCTTAGACAGATTGACTCGTAAAATTAACCAAAACTGACAATATTTACCCTTTAACTGCTTAACAACTATCTTATTCTATATAGTAGTAATTCAGTTATATTTTTATGCCATAATTGACCATATAATACAATTGACAGAAATTTTTTTACCAGCCTGACGGCCATGACCTCTTTTTATTTAAAATATTGAATAGTAAACAAAATTCAGTAGTTTTCATACATCAGACTAACTCGTAATATATAATTATTTGTTCGCAACAACCAAAACTGACCATATAAGCAATTTATTATGTAAATCTATATAGCCCACATAGTAAATGAGCTATATTTTGATATAAAGATTGATTGTTTAATAAAAAAGGAAGCAATATTGGAATATTATGACATAAAAATTTTGTTTGCATCAATTTAGAGTGCCAGCATGCTCTTTTTTTCTTCAAAATATTGAATCGCAAACATAATTAAATAGTTTTCTTACCTCAGACTGACTGATATAATAAAGTTATTTATCAGCAACAACCAAAACTGACCATATATTTGAATATTATGACTAAAAAAATTTGTTCGCATCAATTAAGAGTGCCAGAAAGTCCTTTTTTTATTCAAAATATTGAATCGTAAACAAAATTCATTAGTTTTCATATCTCTGACTGACTCATATAATAAAATTATTTGTTCGCAACAACCAAAACTGACCATATAAGCATTTCATTATGTTCATCTATATAGCCGCATAGTAAATGAGTTATATTTTCATGTAAGGATTGATTGTATAATAAAAAAGGAAGCAATATTTGAATATTATGACTAAAAAATTTTGTTCGCATCAATTAAAAGTGCCAGCATGTCTTTTTTGTATTCAAAATATTGAATCGTAAACAAAATTCATTAGTTTTCATATCTCAGACTGACTCATATAATGAAATAATTTGTCCCCAACAACCAAAACTGACCATATAAGCATTTCATTATGTAAATCTATATAGCCACATAGTAAATGAGTTATATTTTCATGTAAGGATTGATTGTATAATAAAATAGGTAGCAATATTTGAATATTATGACTAAAAAATTTTGTTCGCATCAATTAAGAGTGCCAGCATGTCCTTTTTTTATTCAAAATATTGAATCGTAAACAAAATTCAATAGTTTTCATATCTTAGACTGACTCATATAATAAAATTATTTGTCCGCAACAACCAAAACTGACCATATCAGCATTTTATCATGTAAATCTATACAGCCTCATAGTAAATGAGTTATATTTTCATGTAAAGATTGATTGTATAATAAAATAGGTAGCAATATTTGAATATTATGACTGAAAAATTTTGTTCGCATCAATTTAGAGTGCCAGCATGTCCTTTTTTTATTCAAAATATTAAATCATAAACAAAATTCAGTAGTTTTCATACCTCAGACTGACTGATATAATAAAATTATTTGTCCGCAACAACCAAAACTGACCATATAAGCATTTTATTATGTAAATCTATATAGCCGCATAGTAAATGAGTTATATTTTCATGTAAGGATTGATTGTACAATAAAATAGGTAGCAATATTTGAATATTATGACTAAAATTTTTTTTCGCATCAATTAAGAGTGCCAGCATGTCCTTTTTTTATTCAAAATATTGAATCGTAAACAAAATTCAATAGTTTTCATATCTTAGACTGACTCATATAATAAAATTATTTGTCCGCAACAACCAAAACTGACCATATAAGCATTTTATCATGTAAATCTATACAGCCTCATAGTAAATGAGTTATATTTTCGTGTAAGGATTGATTGTATAATAAAATAGGTAGCAATATTTGAATATTATGACTAAAAAATTTGTTCGCATCAATTTAGAGTGCCAGCATGTCTTTTTTTTCTTCAAAATATTGAATTGTAAACAAAATTCAGTAGTTTTCATACCTCATGCAGACTGACTAATATGATAAAATTATTTGTCCGCAACAACCAAAACTGACCATATCAGCATTTTATTATGTAAATCTATATAGCCGCATAGTAAATGAGTTATATTTTCATGTAAGGATTGATTGTATAATAAAATAGGTAGCAATATTTGAATATTATGACTAAAAAATTTTGTTCGCATCAATTATGAGAGCCAGCATGTCCTTTTTTTATTCAAAATATTGAATCATAAACAAAATTTAATAGTTTGCATATCTTAGACTGACTCATATAAAGAAATTATTTGTCCGCAACAACCAAAACTGACCATATAAGCATTTTATTATGTAAATCTATATAGCCTCATAGTAAATGAGTTATATTTTCATGTAAGGATTGACTGTATAATAAAATAGGTAGCAATATTTGAATATTATGACTAAAAAGTTTTGTTCGCATATATTTAGAGTGCCAGCATGTCTTTTTTTTCTTCAAAATATTGAATTGTAAACAAAATTCAGTAGTTTTCATACCTCAGACTGACTGATATAATAAAATTATTTGTCCGCAACAACCAAAACTGACCATATAAGCATTTTATTATGTAAATATATATAGCCTCATAGTAAATGAGTTATATTTTCATGTAAGGATTGATTGTATAATAAAATAGGTAGCAATATTTGAATATTATGACTAAAAAATGTTGTTCGCATCAATTTAGAGTGCCAGCATGTACTTTTTTTATTCAAAATATTGAATCGTAAACAAAATTCAGTAGTTTTCATACCTCAGACTGACTCATATAATAAAATTATTTGTCCGCAACAACAAAAACTGACCATATCAGCATTTTATCATGTAAATCTATACAGCCGCATAGTAAATGGGTTATATTTTCATGTAAGGATTGATTGTATAATGAAAAAGGTAGCAATATTTGAATAGTATGACTAAAAAATTTTGTTCGCATCAATTAAGAGTGCCAGCACGTCCTTTTTTTATTCAAAATATTGAATATTGAAACAAATTTCAGTAGTTTTCTAATCTCAGACTAATCGAATTATAACCAAAACAGACCATATTAGCACTATATATAGCTGCATAGTAAATTAGTTATATATCCATGTAAAGATAGCAATATTTGAACATTTAAATTGACGAGATGGTACAAATGTACATACTTATATTACACTTTATTGATATCCCTTTCAATACACTGTACAATTTACGTTTTTTTATCATTTGTCATAACAGAATCTTATCATGTTAATCCAAGGCAAACAAGGTGAATTTCGATTAAAAATAATGTATTAAATGCACCGAGTTATAGTTAGGAATTCGAAGAGACAAATTATAAATGGCGAACGAAACAACGTAAACTATGATGTTTACATCCCATCATGTAAAAATATTCTCCCTATGTCTCAGATAACCTTTCTTTCCGTATCGATATTTGCACCTGTAACTTTTGAAAAGAAAATATAGAAAATCTGCAAATCAGTAAAGTTAATGGACTTAATGAAAGTGATTTTGTGTAATTTAATATATTGAATTAAAAGAGTTTTTGAATTGTTCTGGTTTGAAACACATACTTTATTATATACGTAAAATATTAAGACTAAGGGTCGTTTTTATAAAAAAAAAAAAAATGTGCAAATGAACTTGAAGTTTATTTCTAAATTTACTCAATCAGTTAACGCGAAAAGTAAACGTGCGTTTACTTTCAAGTGCACGTTAAAATAAATTTGAAGAATTCTGAAGTAAACGCCCGTTTACTACTGACTAAACGGACACATAGTAAACGCCCGTTTACTAGGGTAGACATTAGAAATTTCCATTTCGACCACGTTAACGTAATTATAGTAAACGTGCGTTTACTAGTAAACGGGAGATTTGAAGTTAACTGACGAAATATGTGCACGCGACGTTAACTTGCGTTTACTTTATGTAATGCTTGGTCTGCACCCAACTGTAATTGGTATTAATTTGTGCCAAAATGTCGAACCCAGTCATGCTAGTAGAAATGAAACTTTCCGAATGAATCGTTAACACTTTTTGTGCCTACAGTAATATTAATTAACGCTTTAATGTAACAACTACAGTAGGGTTCATGACGAATTTTGTTCCTCAAAAAATGACTCAAGAGTGCCCTAATTCTCAGTAAATCTTAATGTTCTATATTGTACCAAAGCTCCTATCGTCTATTAACCAAATATCATTGGTTTACCAGGTGTATAATAGCTGAGAAATGGATCTACATTGTAAACCCAAAAATGTACAAAGTCGCTCATGGGAAAAGTAGTTCAGAGTAACCTTTTTTCTACATAACCCCTAATGTCATGAATGTACTGTAACGTGTTTGCAAACCGGTGAGAACCTTTCTAACCAACCAAACTAACCACCAGACCAGACAGACACCAACAACGAACCAAAAGAATTTAACAGGAAATATGAAGGCTCAGAATACATGAAATAATTACTAATACTGCTACTGATTACTGCATATCACACCAATATAGTTTCTAGATCAGCGCAGTCTTATTTTTATGTGTGTGTGTGTGAGACGGATTGTATTTTTATATGTAATGTAATAAGGTATCAGATCCGCCTTTACGTTGATGCTCTGAATGCAAACACAAAATTGTGTCAAGTGTATAATAACTTTTATTCAACAGCCATAATATTAAAAACAACTAGAACACAAATTAACAGAAATAAATCTCTTAAAGCAGCAATCAACAATTAACAATATTCCATATACATGTAGATTAGACGAACAGTTAATAATACTCTAAAACAGCTACACCAAAAATCAACATTCAAGAAACACAGATTCTATCAGCAACTCTCCATATAAATACATGTAAAATACTACACAAATAAATAAGTCTCTTTCTTTATCATAAAAATATATTAACAGCAACACTGAATATTTAAAACGAACGGACACTTTTGCCGACTTTACGCACCTTTCTTCTATTCAAAGTTGAAATTCATTATCAAACTTTATCATGTTTATTCTCAAAACTTATAATATTTAGAAAACAAGAAAACTATTAAATTTCTGTCTCCGTTAAAAACTGGAACAATTAAATGAACTGCAAAAATAATTATATTGCATATATATTGCAATATTCTGGATCAGAAACTTGCTGCTTTAGAAAAACTGTACCTTGAAAGGAGTAGGTCCGGTAAGGGCCGATTTTGGCCTCAAATTTCAAGTTCATCTAACGAAAGATTTTTGACACTTTTTAAACACTTAAGTGTCTATTTCAATTGATTCAATAAGTATATATAAAATATTTTGACTGATTTATTCATTAAAAACGCTCCGATTCTAGCTTAAATATGAAAAATATATCAATATGCCCAAAAATGTCACTTTTCAGTTGGTTTTTGTCAAAAATGAAAGTGGCCGCATCCGTGTTCATCCTCAACCTTTATATATGTTATGTCTTATCATCAAATACAACTTACATTTCAATATTAAGAATGAACACGAATGCGGTCACTTTCATTTAAGACGAAAACCGTCTAAAATTTAACTTAAATGCTAACATTGTGAAGATTTCAGTAATTTAGCATGACTTAATGATGCTAGTATCCAATATATGTGCATCGTATTGTCAAAAACAGCCCATATTTATGTAGCAGAAGCATTCTACTGTCCAATAAATAACTAAAAGTATAGATTTTTACAATTTTGTAAAACCGCTATATTTTGGGGCCAAAAAGAGTCTTACTGAACCTACTCCTTTATGAGACACGTAAATTAAGCTGCTAGCCGGCGGTAGGGACAAGCTGGAAGTGACCTAAAATACTATGAATCTTACGCTAGTGTTGTTATTTGAAATTCCAAATATGGGTGAAATCAATGACCTAATAAGGAAACTTCCTTATAAGGTACATATCTTTGCACTTAACGTCTGGTAAAATGACGTCATAACAGCCCTATTACTCTAAAAAGGTGCGCAACGTTGGTGCAAAAATAGTTCATAAGAAGTTATTACTCTAATCTAAATAAAACTTCCTTCTACCTAAACTTTACATAAAACACTCTAACCTTTATCCCTATTTTGAAAAACATACAAAAATATAACTACAACATGTTCAGAACAGTCTACAAATTATACGATTTCGATTGTCACTATATTTATAATAATACTAGTGACTTCCGGTAAAAGTGAAAGTAACGTACAAAAATCAAAAACTGTCGATCAGAAAACACACGTTTTCTGTCATTCTGGAACTTTCAATATTAAACAATTAAACCATATATAGGTAATAATGAAATAATATACATGTACACCCATTTACTGCTTTAATAAATAATACAAAGTACGGTGTCAGAAATATAGACAAAACGATGTAAATTGTATTTAAGTTAAAACATGAAGTCTTCATTATATATAAAGTATTTACCAGATTAGCTAAATAATAGTTCAACAAAATATAGACAATATCAATAAAAAGTTAGGCACTGCTATCTGTCAAAAACGTCACAGTACTATTAACATAGATCTATCAATTGACCAAGTATCATTTGTATATAGTAGCTGAGAAATGGATCTAAACACAAAAACTTAACCAAGATTGTGACAGCCGTATAGACATACAGACAGGGGTAAAATCCAATCTAAATATGTCACCATGCACCATTTCATTGTTCGCTTTGGACATAAAAAATTACATTGAATATATATAACATTTATTTTATCATGATTATTCATTAAGCTAGTGTAGGGCATCATACAATGTACATGTATATGAATGCAAAGTCATCAGTCAAAGGTTTGACTGGTGGAAGTAAAGATAGTAGTAAACTTGACTTACTTAAGTGACACTGTACATTTTCATTTACCTATACATGTAAATTTTCAGAAAAAGGGTAGTTTTCAACATTGATTTGTAATTTGCATGAAATTTATAAAGGTCTCTGATAGTTTAATTCAAATTGTTCAATTCAACTTTAAATTCAGGAATTAACAAGGCCACACCGTTTTTATGAAGGCAGTCCAGTCAAAGATGAGTCCTTTGGGAAAGATAAAAGCAATTATTTGGGAATTAGTTTGATCTATAGATAAATAGTAAATTGACTTAGATTTTTTACAACTAGCCTGCTTCTTAACAAATGCTAATACATGTAATATTATTTATTATTATACTTCACGTTAAAATGCCATATTTTGATTGGCTGATACGAGGGTGTTAATTTACTCAATCACATGGCTGAGAGTATAAACATTTTCTGAATGTTACCCTCTCCTCTAGACCAACCAAAAATCGATAGTTTAAAGGACAATGAATTGAATTTAAATCAAGTAATTTAATACAATGCTACAGTTTTACGTTTTGGCTCAGATTTAATTATTTGACTGTCAAGATAAAAAAAAAAAAAAAAAATCTTGTTTAACTTCGTTGTTTTTTCTAATAACTGTAATGTTGTTATGTACGTGACTTCATAGAAAATGCTTTTAAAATAAAATTCATCTGTAAAAGACCATAACAGTAGGACATTCAGTATAATAAATTAAATAACACTTAGCTGAGAGGTTGATCATGGTGATAATGTTTTCTTGGGGTAACAATCTGTTCTATCACCCTCTCAGCTATATGTGTTAAAATTGAGAAAGGAAATGGGGAATGTGTCAAAGCGACAACAACCTAACCATAAAGCATGTATATAGGTAAACCTTTTCCAAAATAGCAAAAAAATGGAAAGGGAGGCAACCAATTAAAATATGATATAAGTAAATTCTTTTTACTTCCAACAGTCATACAGTCAGGGGTACTACTTGTACAAGTGTATTTTATTTACTTGAAGAAGTAAAAAAAAAATATACACATATAAGTTAATTTGTAGGATACTTATACAAGTGAATTTTATTTACTTGTATAGGTAAAAATAAATTGGCTTAGTTATTTCCCTTAGGCATTCAGAATTTTTTACTTGTATAAGTAAAAAAATCATCCTTTCTTCTTTTCTTGAATTCTTAAGATTTCTTTGCTCTAATAGAATTTTAAATTGTGTACCCTTTACAGATGTCTTTACTAATCATTTAAGTGTAATTTCATGGACAATGAAAATCCCATTTGTCTGTTATCTTCATAACACTGCTCATTTACAAGCCCCAAAGGAGCAATTTTTGATTGCCTTGCGCAAATATACAAGATCTTTGCTCAATCAGTTTCTTTGATGAATTAATGAGATGAAACATTGAACTTTAATGAAAAAATTTGAGCATCCTAGGAAAAATCATGAAAGGCATGATTTTACATCTCAAACTTGAGGATTTTTGTGGGATTGTAAGAAAAATTTACTTATACAAGTAATTTTTTTAGAAAATTAAGGGGAGATTATTCAACCATTATTTATTTACTTATATGTGTATATTTTGTTTTACTTCTTCAAGTAAATAAAATACACTTGAACAAGTAGTACCCCTGACTGTCATACCCGTGACTGGTCATTGTTCATCCATGTGAATTAATTCTAATCAGTCTCACATTTGTTTGGTGCTTCAGCAACAAAGTGTCGATTTGAATTTGGAAGAATTATGTCAACACAAACACACATAAGGTTCTCAATTTCAACTATCTGACTGCATTCTGTCTGTTCACAAACATGAATATGTGAAACATCTATGCCCAATCTGTTACCTTGCATATCTTTGAGTTTAAGTAATGAACCATTTGCACTTAACAAACTTAA
The DNA here is from genome assembly GCA_019925275.1 of Mytilus edulis. Classification (NCBI taxonomy): domain Eukaryota; kingdom Metazoa; phylum Mollusca; class Bivalvia; order Mytilida; family Mytilidae; genus Mytilus; species Mytilus edulis. The sequence continues at coordinate 9,252,350 of CM034354.1, forward strand.
ACATTTGATAAAAGCAAAATTCTTTTTCTGTATTCCGTCATGTGCACCAAAAAAGCGAATTTGTCCATAAGACATTACTTTCCTAATTGGACAGAAATATTTAACTGTATATGTATTTCTTTTTGTTACTCGTCCATAGTCCCTGGAATGGTACATTTCACCTCTGAACAACATTCTACTATAAAAACGCATATTAGGTCGCTCTTGACTCAATATTGAAAAGAGATCATCTTCCTCCTTTGTCGATAATGCTTTTTCAAAGCTTTTTCCAAGAAATTGAACATGAAATTCAACCGCCTTTGGAAAACGCTGTGTGTACAATTTTTGTAAAACATGTCTAAATTCCTCAGGTACATCTTTTATCAAAGATGGCAACATTTGTACTATATTCACAGAACTGAGAATTTGAGTATCTATGTGTTGTGTCCCATGGAAATACTTTGTAAGATTACCATTTTCATTCTCAAATGTAAAACAAGAATATGACCAAAGCGGCCCATTATTTCGGACACATTCTGTTAAATGAAGAAGAGAATGTAAATTCAGGGTTTGGTACCTTTCACCATAAAGGTCTTTGAAAGTCATTACAAAATAAATAAGTAGTCTTTCACTTTGTTGCAAATCAAGTGGTGATATACTGCTTTGACATAATAAAAACAGCCCTTGAACGAAAGCACAATAATGTAAAAAATATGTTTCAGGCATTATATCGTGTAAAGTTGGAAGCGAGTAAAAGAAAAGCCATGACCTTAATTCTGAGGCTTTCCAATACTTGAAGTGATTTGTAATTGTCCTTGGCACGCGTGAAATGTAAGCTGGAGGTTTGATATTTAGTAAGCGTTTGTCAATAATTCCACCATTACAAGCAAGTGAAAAATCTTCTTTGCTGTATGTACCACTAAACCATAAATTAATAAGTAGCTTTGTTATCCCAAGAAGTGCTCCATGCATGTAGTCTATGGTTACACCCTTCACAAAATCAAAACTTTCCAGGCACATGAGAAATGAGGGCCCTTTGATTCCATTGATTGTACTTTGAGTTCTAACAGCTTCTTTTGCATCATTGATACTATTGTGGTGTTCTCTACTTTTCCCATATGGTGAATCAGAGTTAAAGGGAAATATATGCACAGATCCTCCCTTTTTTGTACGAAATGTTTCTCCTTTTTCAAGACAATAACAACAGCAATATGCACCATTAAATTGATTCATATTCATCAACAGACTTTTAGCTGGTAGATCAGCAGTGATGCATAAAAGATGGCACTTGCAAATGACTTCATTGTCATCAACTTGCATATGAATACCCTGGCTCTCAAGATTTTTCAGACTTTTATGCAAAGGTTTTGAAAACGTTGACATAAATGGTTTTGTATCACTATACCACAGTCCACAAAACAACATGTTTTCACTTTTTTTTCTCATTTTGAAAGGAAGTTCGTTGACCATGAGATAAACTGGCCAAATTGAATACTTTGAGCTCTTAAAAATAGGTATACCATCAGTATTTAAAGTAAATGATAAGTTGTACCAGTGAGGATGTGACAAAGGGCCTCCAGATTTCGACAGATTTTTGTATAGTTTTCCATCACATATATCTTCAATATTACTGCTATTTTCTTTGTGTTTATGAAATCTACCTTTGATTGCCGTAACAAAAGACTCCCGTTTAAAAAATGATTTCAGTTGATCTTCAATAGGTACTTCAATGAAATAAGATTTCATGTTCTTTTCCGTAATATCTTTCAAACATTTCTTATTTGGACATATCTCCATATCTTCATCAACACATGTTAAACAATAAGTACAGTAAAAATGTTTCTTCAACGGGCTATGCAGATTAGCAAAATATGTTTTGTAATGAAATAGACTTTTTAAACCTGGGTGTGATTCCATGCAGTGGACTCCAATCAAAGTAAGCAAGTCTTCAAGTTGGCTTCCAGAGACAGAATGAGTTACACAGAAGACTAAAATAAGGAGCATGCTGACTCGTATTGGCATTGAATGGCCATAGTATATTGGCTCATTATCAGTAACTTTAGTTGAAAAATCATCTTGTTCGTTATGATCACCATTTGGAGAATTTGTGGTTTCTTGTTCAATTTCTTCTTCATTATCAAAGCAATCATAATAGTCTTCGTCACAATCTTCTATAAAGTCATTATTATCATTGTCATGGTTTAGTAAGATATCATTCAAAAGGGTTTCTATATCCACTTTACAGGAATAGGTATCTTTGCTTGACTTTATGATGGATTCCAAATTTTTGTCTGATTCATGCTCAAGGGGTTCTAGATCTTCTTTAAATACATCATCTGAAACTATGAGAGCTTCTTCAACCTGCGTGTCAGGTCCGACATGTTCTGGAGAAGTGAGTTTAAGCTTTTTATTGTATCGTTTAGGTCTTGCTGACTTCTTGGTACTTTCACTCATAGCTTTTGATTGGAACATCTGTAAATGAGAAAATATAAGTTGCAACAGGCAAGTCATTTGGACAAGAAATAAAATATGAAATATGTAAACGATGTACGCTGTGCATACGATTTGACAATAATAAATAAATTGAATGCTGGTAAATACCATTGACCTCAATTTTCATTTCTATAACAAGTAATTTTTAGAATCAGTAATTCAACCTTTAAGCAGCTCCAAGCTGATCCCTTCTTCATATGATTCTCCGCATGTTTTCAGGTACTTGTAAAAAACAAGAACTAGAGGCTCTCAAGAGCCTGTGTTGCTCACCTTGGTCTATGTGCATATTAAACAATGGACACAGATAAAGTCATGACAAAATTTTGTTTTGGTGCTCGTGATGTGTTTGTAGATCTTTCTTTACTGAAAATTCTTGTTGCTACATATATATCTCTATCTAAAATGAATTTGGCCCAGTAATTACAGTTGACAATATTTTTATAAAATACAAAAATTGTTAAAAAATGACTATAAAGGACAATAACTCCTTAGGGGGTAAACTAACTATTTTGGTCATGTTGACTTATTTGTAGATCTTACTTTGCTGAACATTATTGCTGTTTACAGTTTATCTATATCTATAATAATATTCAAGATAATAACCAAAAACTGCAAAATTTCCTAAAAATTACTAATTCGGGGCAGCAACCCAACAACGGGTTGTCCGATTTGTCTGATTTTTCAGGACAGATAGATCTTCACCAGATAAACAATTTAGCTCCTGTCAGATTTGATCTAAATGCTTTGGTTTCAGAGATAAAAGCCAAAATCTACGTTTCGCCCCTATGTACTGTTTTTAGCCATGGCGGCCATCTTGGTTGGTAGGCTGGGTTACGCTGAAGTTTTGATTGTGTCATTATCATTTCAATCAAATGTGCGTGGATATGCTGATCAGTTTTTTACGATATGATTAAATATTTACCTCATAATCTGAAATATATCAGTTTTCCTATATTCATCATCTTTAATTTGTGTATCTTCTATTCAAGTGGATATCATGGATTGGAAAATATTTAAACCTGCAATATAAAAAAAAATCATGAATTTACCCCTGCACATGACATGCTCAGCTGGATCTCATACAATCATCAAAATCCCTATATATCTCTTTGTATGTCTGAAAATATTTTCATGAAAATTCTTTTTGCTACATATATATCTCTATCTTAAATGAACTTGGCCCAGTAATTACAGTTGACAATATTTTCTAAAAATTTACAAAAATTTACAAAAAATTATAAAAATTGTTAAAAAAATGACTATAAAGGGCAATAACTCCTTAAGGGGTAAACTTACTATTTTGGTCATGTGGATTTATTTGTAGATCTTACTTTGCTGAGCATTATTGATGTTTACAGTTTATCTCTATCTATAATTATATTCAAGATAATAACCAAAAACTTCAAAATTTCCTTAAAATTACTAATTTGGGGGCAGCAACCCAATAACGGGTTGTCCGATTTGTGATTTTTCAGGGCAGATAGATCTTCTCCAGATAAACAATTTAGCTCCTGTCAGATTTACTCTAAATGCTTTGGTTTCAGAGATAAAAGCCAAAATCTACATTTCGCCCCTATGTACTTTTTTAGCCATGGCGGCCATCTTGGTTGGTAGGCTGGGTTACGCTGAAGTTTTGATTGTGTCATTATCATTTCAATCAAATGTGCGTGGATATGCTGATCAGTTTTTTACGATATGATTAAATATTTACCTCATAATCTGAAATATATCAGTTTTCCTATATTCATCATCTTTAATTTGTGTATCTTCTATTTAAGTGGATATCATGGATTGGAAAATATTTAAACCTGCAATATAAGAAAAAATCATGAATTTACCCCTGCACATGACATGCTTAGCTGGATCACATACAATCATCAAAATCCCTATGTATCTCTTTGTATGTCTGAAAATATTTTCATATTTGGACAAGACAACTGGAAGTTTTGGAAAATTATAGATGTATGGTAGAGAAATTATATTTCTGAAGTGCTTTATGACATATGCATCTGCAGGAAGCAGGACAACTCGCCCCACTGCCAACTTGCACCAAAAAAAAAGTTGAAAATTCCAACTCGCACCACTAGAAAAAAATAAAATAAACATGTTGAAAACATGTACTCACAACACGTAAAATCCAAACTTTTGAAATGTAAAAAAGATCATGCTGGATAAAGAATTTAAAATTCACATCATCAAATAAACATGATAAACGTTTATTTTACTGTGAAAGTACTTTTATTCATGGGGAACCAATTTTCCCGGTTTTCCTGGATGACTTTATCCACTAATTTAAGTGTCCAACGAAATAAAACAACCTTTGTCCAAATCAAGACATGGAAAGAGATCCCTATGTAGCTATAGATTTTACTACTGATATGATCTAGAGAATACATTGAATATCGTCAAATCTGAGAATACTATATAATTTTATATAACAGTTGCACTATGAACTCCAACTGCAGGTACAATGTATGATGCTATTTAATCTGTAAAAACCTAAACTGTACAACTTTTGATCTTTTAATTCTTATAAAAAAAAACTTTTTTATCAGATGAAAGTCAGATTTCTGGTATTGATAATATGCTATGATAAAGTGTTCACTTTATGTCCTCGTAATTCTCGTCTGTATGGAAAATAACTAAAAAAGTAACAAAATTACTAAATAGTTATAAGGTAATTAAATGATAAAGAAAAGTTAATTATTATTCTTAATATTTTGTTGTTGTAATATATTTTTTTAAGATAAGAGACTTTACCAAAACTACGAAACTTTTGTAAGAATACCGATATTTTGCTGTTGTTCTTATGATTTCTTATCATTATACATGTTATAACAAGCTATGGATTGCAATATAACGACAACTTGTTTTGTTAGCTATTATCAGATTGGTAACTTTGTTTTTTAATAAGGAAAACTTTAATGCTTTTTAAGCATCAAAGAGAAATACCCTACTTGTAGTTAGTTAGTGTGTAAAATGTTGTTGTAGATAAAGTCAGTAGTGAAAGCTGGGTTGTTTAAAGTAATTGATTCATACCTAAAACCTATTGTTTCTGCTTAAGATTAATTAAATTTGAGAAAAATGGTGTGGTTTAAAAGTTAATAGGGATTTTCCTAGTGTTTAATGGAAGGGGCCTAGGGCCCACGCAATTGGGAATAAAAGTTCGTGAAATGTTGGATTTATAGCGGAAAATATATTAGTTCGCAGCAGTCGCGTGTAACATGGTCACAAAGAAAATTTTGAAAAATTAAGACCAAATTCTGCATTTTGAGAAGGAATAAGTTATAATTGCATAAATCGTGAAAACATTTTTAAACAAAATACCACATTACGACACCAACAAAACCTTACAATGAAGTTTATATACAATTTGGAATTTTAGAGCTGAAAATTGGGAAAAAAAGAGCATATTTCTCATTGGGACAGGGGTCCATATTCTGACCCAAATAAGAGGGTTGGAAAATCCCTGAGTTACAAGTGGTGCTAGTTTGGCATTTTCTGTTTAAACACAGTTATTAAACTTTATTTATTCGGTGGTGTGAGTTTGTCATTTCTTGTTTTAACATGGGTAAATTCTTTTGGTGGTGCAAGTTGGCACCTTTGAGTTTCCTCTCAACATTATCAAACTATATGAATCTGGTAGTGCGAGTTGGCAATATTTGTTACAACATTATCAAACTATATAAATTCATTGGTGCAAGTTGGCATTTCTCCTCTCAACATTATAAAACTATATAATCCGGTGGTGCCAATTTACTATATTGGTTACAAAATTATCAAACTATATAAATCCAGTGGTTGGCACCAGTTTCCTTTGAACATTATAAAACAATATAAATTTGGTGGTTTGAGTTGGCAAAATTCTTTAAAACATTATCAAACTATTTAAATTTTGTGTGTGAATTGGCATTTTTCAATATAATTGTTTTGGGTATGAGTTGGTAAAATCGGGTGCAAGTTGGTTTGGTGCTAGTTGGTAGCACATTTGTTATAGTTACACAGACCTGTTGAAAATTTCAAGACAAAAGGACTACACTCTCTGTTCGTTTAAAAATATAACCTATTATTTTAGGAATTGCCGTGGAGAAGAAAAAAAAATAGATCAAAGGAAAATGCCACCTATATTAGCATGAAAATGCGTGATTTTCCGTTATTTTTTTTGCGACATTATTTTCCAATTTGTCTTTGTCTTAGATTTTTGTCATGAACATTTAGATACACTTTTTATGTCCATACAACAAATATAGTAGACCTATTGCATATACACATGTAGTATGAGAAAAACAGACCAAAACACAAAAATTTAACTATAACCACTGAACCATGAAAATGAGGTCAAGGTCAGATGACACCTGCCAGTTGGACATGTACACCTTACAGTCCTTCCATACACCGAATATACTAGCCCTGTTGCTTATAGTATCTGAGATATGGACTTGACCACCAAAACTTAACCTTGTTCACTGATCCATGAAATGAGGTCGAGGTCAAGTGAAAACTGTCTGACAGACACGAGGACCTTGCAAGGTACGCACATATCAAATATAGTTATCCTATTACTTATAATAAGAGAGAATTCAACATTACAAAAAATTTGAACTTTTTTTTCAAGTGGTCACTGAACCATGAAAATGAGGTCAAGGACATTGGACATGTGACTGACGGAAACTTCGTAACATGAAGCATCTATATACAAAGTATGAAGCATCCAGGTCTTCCACCTTCTAAAATATAAAGCTTTTAAGAAGTGAGCTAACGCCGCCGCCGGATCACTATCCCTATGTCGAGCCAGGCTCGACAACAATACTGACTGATAAAAAAAAAAATTGACCATTATACGAAATTTATGCGAAAAAAATGAAAAATCTTGGAGTCCTCTCTAATTTTTCCTTGTATGAATCGAGGATATACAAGGTCTCATTTCAGCTTGAAATCCCGGCAATTTTTATTGTAAAATCATGCAGTAGAAGGAAAATTGAAGGAAAATAAAAACAAATATTTTGACAAATGCAAATGGCGGAAATCGGAAACGAAGCTGTAAATATGGAAATATTTCAGCATTTCTATGGCGAAACTGACAACGAGGATTAGTTAAAAGGTTTCTTGTTATCTCAACGTGTTTATTACATTCAATTCGTGTGGGAAAAATGATTTGATTGATCATTACGAGACGTAGAAAAAGGGGGAAAACGGAGGTTGACCAACATTACAGTTCATACCCTCCTGAGCATTTTTCGTGCAATAACTTTCTCTGTATCTCTTATAATAAAAAAGATACAGCAGTATGAAAAGGAATATACTGTTCTAATGAATGAACACAAAAAAAAATGCAGCAGCAGCAGCCATGTTTTTATTTTTTTGTGTGACGTTGAAAGGGTTAATAGGCTTCGATACTTGTCACACTATAAATTGTAACTGATTTGTATGCCCTTTAGGCACTCTGTAAATTGGGAATACAAATGTTCTATTCTATTCTATGTTTGAGCTACCTGCTAGCATTGTTCATTTTTAAATACTGCGCCAGTGTGCCGTATGTTGATTTCTATCTATTAGCAATGTTGTTTCATAGCAGCCAACGGCCGTTAAAATTCACCTTTTGTGAAACGCCACTGAGATGCAGTTTGCGAATTATTCGGGGCTCTCGGAATTTTTCGCCATTCAAACGATAAACTTTTTGGCGCTTCTTTTAGCAGACGACACAACAGCCCGCACCACTCAAAATCAGTATATTATCATAGAAATGGCCAAGAGGAAGATAAAATCAACATTTTTAATAGATTCAGGTATAATTTGAATTATAATACAAACATATTTACCCTTTCTTCATATGTCCGTCCTCACTGTCATGTTTTCTGTGCATGGACCAGGCACAGGCACGGGTACAAGTCAAATCGGCACCTGGTTAATTCGGCATCTAGTCAAATCGGCACCCATGGATTACAAACATCATACATGATAATAAAACAGAGTAAAACAGTGGAAATAAACTAATATGTGTTATTAGTTTATTTCCAGAAAACAAGGGGTATGGTCAGAGAACCTGTTTTTCGACCTACCTCTATTTCTTACAATTCGATTGCATATCCGTATATAATGACATATTTCAGTTTTCTATAGTTAAAATAACAACTTTTTAAAAATCATTTTGTTCATTTATTATACATGTAGGGTTGGTCGGAAATCTTTTCTTTAAACTGTTTCTCACTCCAGCCCTATCAGAAGTTGCCCCATTTGTATTTGTTGTTTGCTTTGAAAACATGTTTATTCAACTCAATTTTAGCGTAATGAAAAGGAATTTTTGTATTATTGATGACATTCATCATTCAGGTGACCGGAAACACACCTATTAAATATTTTGGCCCAATTACAAAATTTACAAATGCATGAACATATTATTAATGACAATGGACATGTATGTAACTCCTGATATATCATTCTATTTTTTGTAGATTTTTGGGTTGTTGTGAAATTTATTGATGATGGGTTATTAAGCCTGTTGCGGCTCCAAGAGATAGAAAATTTAGAGAGGACAGAAGATGGGGTCGAAGCCAGTCTAGATGAAGGGGGAAAATGTATGGCACCTTACCAAGGGGAATGGTATGAGGCCAAGATTATAAGGAAGTCTGGTAAGAAAGACAGTATGAGTAAGGCTAAGGTACAGCAAATAAATAACTTTTTTTATAATATATAGGGTCCCTATTAAGCAAGCTATTTCAAATTTAGCCCAGCTATACTGGCAAAAAAATGGAATCTTTATAATTAAAGAAATAATACTGCATCATTAGTACATGGTCGATACAACTAAAAAGGACTGAAATTGCAGTTTAAGTAAGACCCATTCCATGTCTGGACCTGCGTCGATCACCTTCATATTTGGCTAAAAATTGGTTAATTTCAACATGCAACCTATATATGTAGTTGTGATATATAGGGTGGTTATTATAAACAACTGAATAGTGCAATAAAGAATGTGTTGAAATGTTAAAAAAAATCCACATGCAAAAATTCATAGAAAAAAAATGTCAAATCTGCCCCAAAGAGGTGCACATCTTCATTCTGTATTTAAACACTGCACACAGTTTATATCGGTTCAATGCAGTCTAGTTCAGATGACACAAGGCATGGAATATTCACAGCATGTACATGTTTTGATGAAAAATGGCTAAGATATAATAAAACCTTCAAAAATTCACAGAAACCTGATGTGATGATACAACACTCATGTCCCTGCTGGTAATTTTTCAAAGTCCAACCCACACAATTTAAGGATGTAGTCCGGTGAGGTTTTGGATTTTTCATTAAATTTTCTGGCTCCTTTGTTTTTGTCCATCTGACAATTAATACCCATGTTAATTTTTATATGCCCTTCAAAATTTTGACGGGACATATTATGGTATAGAAATGTCCGGTGTCCGTCCGTCTGTCTGTCTGGCGTAAACATGTTGCACCGTAACTTGAGAGCAACTTATCCAAATTTCATGAAACTTAATATAGTTGTTTCTTATGATGGTCAAATGATCTGTATACTTTTTGGTGAAAATAAAATTAAAACTTTTTGAGTTACAGCACTTTGTAACTAAAACAGGGGGGTGTTTTTTTCACATGTCGCACTGTATCTCAAAAACGATTTTTGCTTAAAACTTTACACACTTTTTAGTTATATTAATCTTAAGATCTGTATTCTTTTTGGTGATGATTCAAAATATTGAGTATTTTATAAAAAAAAAGGGGGAGGTTTTTTTTTACATGTCGCGCCGTATCTCCAAAATGACTTATGGTTATTGCTTTAAACTTTACACACTTCTTTGTTATATCAATCTTAAGATCTGTATACTTTTTGGTGATGATTTGAAATTTTATTTTTGAGTTTTTGAGTATTTTGTAAAAAAGGGGGAGTTTTTTTTTTACATGTCGCGCCTTACCTCAAAAACAATTTATGATAATTGCTTTAAACTTTACACACTTCTTTGTTATATTAATCTAAAGATCTGTATACTTTTTGGTTTTGATTCAAAATTTTATTTTAGTGATATTTAGTTTTTTGTAAAAAAAAAAGAGGGGAAAGGGGGGGGGGGGGGGGGTTCACATGTCCCGCCGTATCTGAAAACCAATATATGGTTATTGCTAAAAACTTTCTCGGAAACTATTTATGATTATTGCATTAAACTTCCACACCAGACGTTGGGCGTATCATGCGCTCATGGCGCAGCTGTTTTTTTTTTTATTCGTATAAATTAAACACCCACTTTTCTTTCCATCATATGTTCATAGAAGCTCTTTTTAGCTCATAAAAGGCCATTTACAAAATTTTAGCAGATTGTAGATTTCTTAACTAAGTGATTTTGTTAAAACAAAAGATCTTTGAGCCAGAGATGAGCGACTTTTTTTTAAAAACAAATGATCTTCATTCTTGGTGCTTGAGATTTTGTTAGAACAAAAAACCTTGGAGCTTCATGAAATGCCCAGAGTGACAGTCTCTAAATTCCCTCCTCATTTTTTGCTTAATTATTTATAAGGATTAACAGACGAATTGTATATTTTTTGGGCCTAATATATATTTCATTTTTTTCAGAAGATAAAGAAGATTGTCTGAGGACAAAGAAAGTGTTCTCAGAAAAGGGTATGTAAATTTGAACAATATAATTTACATAATATATATTTATCCCTTGCTTGTTAACTGGTCTAAATTCTGAGTGCACATGCATGGCCACTGGGTTTTCATAAGAAGGTGATACATGTACCAATTAAATACTTTTAATATTACTCCTGAAAAACATTTTGGTACCAAATGCAGTGCCTGACACTAGATTTAATTGACAAGTATTGTTTAGATTTTTTAAATTGAAAGAATATGAAAAGTATCCTTAGGAACATGCATACATACATGTATATCATGTAAACACATTTTGACCTGTAAGCACAGCCACAGGCCATATATAAGGCAATTTTATTTAAGCAACAATTTCTATTTGTCCAAAACAGGTGTATCATGTGCTCTAGGTGCAGCTGATTATTTATTTTGGCCTCGTGTGTTTTGATGTTTTGATACAGCCACAGGCTTAATTCTTAAATTTTTTTAAAGCTGACAGTCAGTTAACAGTTACTGTACCTGTTTTGTACATATTGATAATAAAGGCGAGTAAACACAAAAGCGTCTTGTTTCATATGCTTTACTTAAGAGTCCCAAGATATACAAAGAGATGTCGGCAAGTGACGACGCTGCTGGCATATTGTTACCTAAAATTGGCGGTAAAACAACTTAAGCAAATAAAAGTGTATAAAATACTAAACTGAAGATAATAACAATTTCACAACAGTACCCTTGTCCATATGTACACACAAAATTTGTTTCCATTCTGTGACACTTTAGTTTGCTTTGACCAAATGTTTTCAAATTTAACGCAATGCTTATAACCATAATACACAGATCAAATCAAGTTTGAGTTATACCATTTGAGTGGAAGGGAGCAATCTGTGTCCTTCAAACACATTATTCTTTTATTTTTTTATAGCTAAAGCTGACAAGAAGAATAAAACAGAAACAGAAGGGAAAAAGAAAAATGGTACATGTTAATAGGCCAACAAAAATAATATGGGTCATTCCTGCCCTGACCAATCAGTTTTGCCAAGGGGGGGGGGGGGGGGGTGGGGGTATTCACTTTTGTTAAAAATGCAATTGTCCAAGACCAAAACCACCCATCTTTTTTATGCATAAAATTGCGACTGACATATACTGTGGATTCATTTATTTTCGTGAGTACCAATTTTCATGGATTGAAAATGGTGTTTCGTGTATATTTGATTTGGTGGTTTTGCTTATGGGTGCGGCGGAGTGAGTATATCACTTTTAGATCTAAAAACTGTCAATTGATCCTATAACCAAAATTTTATCCACACCCATTCATTATTTTTATGCATAAAAATTGCGTATCCCATGAACATATTACTGTGGATTCCAATTTATTTTCAGTCGAGAATTACCGGAATCTCTGTCATGGATTTCTGAAAAAATTTTGGTGATTTTTCGCATCAGCATATTTGCAAATTTGGTCGGTTTTGACTTATTGTCTGCTATATAAAATCTTAGAAAACTCCTACTTCGTTGATTATTTAAAATTGTGGTTCACCTACACCACAAAATTCATGAAAATTGGTATCCCATGAATATTATTGAATCCACAATATTTAGTCGAAAATTTTCTGTCCTTCAAATATTGGCTGAAATTTTTAATTTTTAGACCAGTCACATATTTAGCCCAAATTTTGGTCTGGTTATATATTTGCTAAAAAAAAAACAAAACTATCTACCTTCCCTATTTTTTTCAAAGATGTAATAGGAAACAACCTATTATTTTTGTCTAAATAAGATGTGGTAATTGATTGCCAATGAGACAATTCTCCATCTAAGTCACAATATATTTAAAGTTCACAATTATAGGTCAAAGTACGGCCTTCAACATGCAGCCTATGCTTACTGAACAACAAGCTATAAGGGCCCCAAAATGACCATTGTAACACAATTCAAAAAGGAAAACTAACGGTCTAATCTATAAATTACATAACAAGAAATATGAAACATCTATGAAACATACAAAAAAAAAAACAACCACTGAACAACGTGTTCAAAAAGGAAAACTAACTAATCTATTTACAAAACAATACATAACAAGAAATGAGAACATCTATGAAACATTATGAAACATACAAAAAAGCAACAACCACTGAACAACGTGTTCAAAAGGAAAACTAACGGTCTAATCTATTTACATAACAAGAAATGAGAAACATCTATGAAACATACAAAAAAAAACAACAACCACTGAACAACGTGTTCCTCAATTAGGACAGGTGCATATAATATACATATATATTATGCACTATAAAATATTAATTTATAATGGATTTGGGTGACAGGGCATCTGTCGTTTCAGTGTTATGGCACTTGAACCATTTGAATTAAGGCAATTTTCAAATTTTGCATACTAACTCTTGTATGCCTAGATTGATTTCCTTGAAACTTTACATAATTGTTGTGATTAATATTAGGAAGCTCCTTTCTTTTATTTGTTCTAGAGTTACAGTATTTTAACATTTGAATTCCAGTTGAGTGGAGGAGAGCAATCTGAGTCCTTCAAACACATTATTCTTTTATTATTTTATAGCTAAAGCTGACAAGAAGAACAAAACAGAGAAAACAGAAGGGAAACAGAAAACTGGTACGTGTTAGGCTAACAAAAAAATATAATATGTTTGTTTCCTGCCACCTGGCCAAATCAGATTTGTCATTGGGGGGTCACTTCAGTTAAAAAATGCTACCTGGAATTTCACCTGTTCACATATATTGACCAAGACCACATCCCAACCCATTCGTTTTATTTATACATGAAAATTGCAACCTTATACATGTTATATATTTAGTACAAAATTTTCTGGACCTGTCAAATATTTGTCTGAAATTTCTAGACCAGTCATATATTGTGATGGCTTTCACTAATTTCCATGAAACTTTGGTGAAATGTTTATATCTAGGCTAAACAAAAAAATATTTGCTGTCACATGCTGAAAAAAATAGGGTAGGAAGGTAGAGATTTTTTTTTTACATTGAGTCTAAGGGAGCAACATTGTGACTTTAACACTTGCTCAATCAAAAATAGTCAAAAAAACTTTAGGGTAGATAAGGGTACAGTAAACACACAAACTTTTTTTTTGGCCCTTTTGATTGGCCAGGTTATTTTATTAACACAGTATTAGGATTGACGGTAGAAAGCACCCTTGTGATTTAGAAAAAAATGTGTCATGTCGTTTCATTGTGATGGGATTTTAACCATTTGATTTAAGGCAATTTTCACAATTTGCATGCTAACTCTAGTATGCCTACATTGCTTTCCTTCAAACTTTACATAATTGTTGTGAATGGTATTAGAAGGTCCTTTCTTTTATTTGTTCTAGAGTTACAGTACTTTAACAATTTGAATTTAAAGCAATTTTATTGAAGCCACAATTTCTATATGCCCAAAACTGGCGTATCAGGTGCTCTAGGCACAGCTGTTTATTTATTTTGGCCTCATGTGTTGTGATGTATTTCAGAAAAGAAAAAAAAAGAAGTAACAAAAAAAATTGAAAAGAAGAACAAAGTAGAAGAAGTAGATGAAACAAAGAAAAAGAAAAAAGGTTGTGAAATTAATTATTACTGTTAAAGTATACTTTGAATAGGCTAAGGGATATTCTTGGAAAAAAAGTATGGGAGGGTCGTACACAACCACCTTTTATATAAAATTTAATTTTTACATTATTTTTCACAAAATGAAGTGGGCTTTTAGTATTGTGAATGGTGGGTGGGGAACTCCTCATACCAACATTTCCCGAGTGATTTTCACATATTTTAGCTTATATTTTGAAAACTGTAAGACCTAGAGCCTAAATCTAAATTGCAAATTGTTAAGCTAATTCAGATCTACAAAAAAGCTTTGCATGGACTTAATTGTTAGATATTATGTTTAAAAATTATCTCTCTATGATTCTTGTATGATTTGCATATTAGGGAATACATTCATATGATTGGTCAAGAAGGATTCCGGTTGTGGCTCTTGACGTTATTTATTTTTCTACAGACAATTGGACAGTTTTTTTCTAACCAATGTAAACAAGATGGCGGAGATAATAACACATACGGGCTCGACATTGTAGATATTTTTTTAATACTTAGGCCACACCAATTTAATTTCTTGTTCTACAGATTTTTGGACTCCAAAAATTGGGGCGAGCGAGCAATTTGAAAATTTTAATAAAAAAATATTTAATTTGCAAATTTTTGAGGCGAAGCTTGAAAAGTAAAGGCGAGCGATTATAATTTTTTTTTGTAAACATAAAATATAGTAGGTTTTGATAATATTAAAACATGATTTATCAATTGTACTTTAATTTATGAAGTATTTTTCCCTGTTCACCAACATGACCAATAAATAATTGAATAATTAGCTTTGGTATATGTATGTATGCCAATTAATGAGACAATTCTCCATCTAAGTCATATTAATGGGATAAATTGGTTTCATGCTGAATCAAATATTATCACAGACATTGACACAGTGTACTTGGGTGCTTATATGTTTAAAATGGTTATAAATACAGGTTAGACTGTGTTTATAAACAAAAACAAGTGCAAATATCTTTTTATAATATTTACAAAAAAACGGTGCGGGAAATGGACACGATTACATTTCCGGATGCGGGAATATAAAAAAATTTTTTTAAATCTATTATGAAAAAAATAGGTGTGGGCGGGTCCGTCGAACAAGGAATTAAATTGGTGTGGCCTTATCTCCTATTTTAAAGAATTATAAGGATTAAACACTTTTTTAAAGGAATTTGTTGATGTATAAACTGGAACAAGTCACTCACAAACATATCAAAAAAAGTCTGTCAAACTTTTATTAGTTTGAGTGAATAGATCCAGTTTATACACCAATAAATTCTTTTAAAAAGGTCCGAGTACACAGTTATTTCGTAGTGCATTTCTTTTAGACAATAATTGAAAATAAAAAAAATCCCACCTGCGCATTCTCAATAATATTTTTACAGTGTGTTGTACTACTTTTAGGCAAATTATATCACAATTATAGATAACTTCATCAGCTCTACCTCAAAATATGGACAATTTCATGTTGAGGGGGTCTTGAAATCTTTTGACAGCTTCCGAAGTGCTAAATTTTGACCTTTTTCAGCTGGACCTAATCACTACTTTACTTTGTTAGGGACATTAGTACTAAAACAAGTAATTTTTTAAAGTTACTTATATCAGTAATTTTTGTTTTTGAAAATAAAAAAAATACTTAATAGAGTTATTTTAAATTTCAATAAAACATAGACTAAATGAAGTTTTGATGAGTTTTTACATAATTTCATATCATAAAGTTAAGAATTTATTATATTTGAGAGGATTATAGAGATGAAGGGTTACTTTAAAAATTATGACAAAAATATTACTCGAATAAGTTGTTTGATACATTTTTAATAAAATTAGTATTAAAACTTATTTAAGGAACATGCATGTGTACTTGGTTTGGGTTACAAATTATAAATAACTTCAAGTCTTAATCAATTCACAAGTATCTATCAATTTATATCAGTCTACCTTCAAGATTTTGGAGGAAAATGAGAATTTAATTGTCCCAAGATACCAATCTTTGACCAAGAAGCATTGGTATGAAAGATAAGTGCGTCAGAAAGTTAATTAGTGTTTCAGAAAGATTAGATTTAATATTTCAGGGGAAAAATAACCAGATGACTGTGAAAAATTGTTAAACCTAGTAAAATCTGTATTATTGGACACCTATAAAAATAATATTCAGAAAAGTTACTTTTATAAGTAATATTTAAAATAGCCTCGTTTTCAACATTACTTGAATAGGTAATTTTTATTGTTACTTGTTTAAGTAATGCCCCTGACTGTTTACATTAATATTTATGACCCAATTTTTTTTACAGTGTCATTTCACCCCCTACTTTCTATATGAGGAATAAATCATGGAGAAATAAATTTTGAAGGGGTATATAACAAAAATTGGCAAGTAACAAACACACTGTCCACACTAAAGACTTTATTCGTGGACAACGAAAATCAAAGGACGGTAACTGTGTACTCGGACCAAAAGGCGTTTAATCCTATATTAAATGCAGAAATTTGCTGATTTTTTAATATTTTTGCTTGTATCGTGAAAACCATATGACCTAGAGCCAAAAATGAAATTGCAAACTGTTCAACTTATATCAAGATCTACCAAAAGTCTGCAGGGGCAAAATTGTCAAAATTTCCTTGTAGAGTTATCTTTCTTTAAAAACCTAAATTTGTTAATTTTCGCATATTTTTGCAAGTATCTTGAAAACCATAAGACCTAAAGTCACAGTTTAAATTGCACTATTGTTAAGCTATTAAAAAGTCCTTGGGTCAAAATTAATTTCTGGTTTAAGAGTAGTCTCTCTTGAATATTGAAATTCAGTTTGTAACATTTAACCAGGTGAGCGATTCAGGCTCCTTTGAGCCTCTGGTTTCATACTGAAAGGGAGGATAAAAGTCACCAATACAAAGTCAAGGGAAAACAAAGAAAAAGTAATTTTCAATACTTAAATATATCTAAAAAAAACTAAAAAAAACGCCCACATGAACCTTACAGTTTTATTAGCTCATTCAGTAAAAACAACAGTCGTCTATTAAATTAAACCAACAATTTTGAAATCTTTTTATTCTGAACCTGAGCAGGATGATTGACAGGTACATCCTCAAACTTCTGACATCATCACACAAGAAATGTTATCAGCAAAGCTTTTTACAATTTCCCTTCAACAAAATAGGCCTTGAAGAACATCATGGACCATCTCAAAACCTGTAGACAAATCTTTTTCTAATACCATATTTCTCTGATGATGGACCTCATTTTTATTTTAAAATATTTATTTCAGACATGCTACAAGAGAAGAAAGAGAAGGAAATATCAAGGAAACAGACATTGCACTCAGCAGAGGATTACATATTAAACAATTTAATATGTTCTAGTACTAGTACCAACATTAATTCCTTCCAACCCCCTTACTTTACTATGCCACCTTTCAACTACATCCCCCCACCTATTAGCTCTTCTTCTAATTCTATTGCTCTCACCAGTTCCCTTGGTTCAGCACCTTTTAACTCTATGTCCCGTTCTTACCCTCTCACTAGTTCCCTTGGTTCAGCACCTTTTAACTCTATGTCCCATTCTATTCCTCTCACTAGTTCTCTTGGTTCAGCACCTTTTAACTCTATGTCTCGTTCTATTCCTCTCACTAGTTCCCTTGGTTCAGCACCTTTCAACTCTATGTCTTGTTCTATTCCTCTAACTAGTTCCCTTGGTTCAGCACCTTTCAACTCTCTGTCTCATTCTATTCCTCTAACTAGTTCCCTTGGTTCAGCACCTTTCAACTCTCTGTATAATTCTATTCCTCTAACTAGTTCCCTTGGTTCAGAACCTTTCAACTCTCTGTCTAATTCTATTCCTCTCACTAGTTCCCTTGGTTCAGCACCTTTTAACTCTCTGTCCCATTCTGTTCCTATCACCAGTTCCCTTGGTTCAGCAACCTTTCAACTCTCTGTCTAATTCTATACCTATCACCAGTTCCTTGGTTCAGCACCTTTCAACTCTCTGTCTAATTCTATACCTATCACCAGTTCCTTGGTTCAGCACCTTTCAACTCTCTGTCTGATTCTATTCCTATCACCACTTCCTTTAGTTCAGCACCTTTCAACTCACTATCCTCATTCTATTCCTACGGCAGTTTCTAGTGCAATTTCTCTGAACAATTTTTCAGCCACACCTTTCAGCCCAATTTCTTTAGATCGTTCTACTTTTAGACTTGGTTCTTGTGATATGCCCCCTTCCAGCTTTTGTTCAACTCCTATCCCTCCTCGCTGTTTATTTCCTTCAAATTCAAGCTGTACTACCTCACCTTACACATCACTTCTAACAGATTCACATCTTTCATCCTTAGATACTTGTTCTGCTTACCAGGTGCCATCTTCAACTCCACTTAACTCTTCTTCCCTTCAACAAAATAGGCCTTCAAAAACATGGACCATCTCAAAACCTGTAGACTCTCTGACTCACTCACCACATACTGATCTGTCCACAACTTCTTCCATACTTTCTAACTCTTTTTCTGTTCTCAATACGGAAATACAGGTAAATGACACCTCTTCATTTTCTTGTAAATCTTGTCTTGTGCATGAAAATCAAATACAGAGCCTAAAAACAGCCTTGTCACAGGCAAGAGAGGACTCCTGCAGACTCCATCAAAGAATCAGAGAGTTGGAGGCAATGCAGAATAATAATGGTAAGGCCAAAGAAAAATAAATTTTGGTTTCTCTAACACTACCAGGTCAGTTTAAACCTATCTGGTCAAACTTTTTTTATTGGATTCATAAAAAAACAAAATAAAAAAGTCAATCATATTTAAATGATTAATAGTTGGAAAGTAGAGCAATAACAACATTATATTACAAATCTTTAAAAGCAACATAAACCTTGTTTTGTTTTTTTTTGCATTGAATCCAAACAACACAAAATAAAAATTATAAAAAAATAAAATAAATTCCTGGCCTGCCGGATCATGAAATTTTTTCAATGTAAGGAGAAATCAACAATTAGTTTACTTTGTCCTAAGACCATAACATGCATATGTCCATCCCACACTTTTAGCGCTCTCACACCGTAACATTAACTGCAGGCCTTTTTATCAAATTTTAGCAAGGCTTTATAATTATGAAGTTAACAGACCATTTTTGTGGTAGTTATTCCCCTTTGACCATCAATTGCCAATTAGGATTTAGGACAAAATATATTTTTTTACAGAAACAATTACGGTCATTATGTGTTATTGTCTTAAATTATAAACTGTTGGTTTAATAACAATTACTAGCTTCTAACTGTAATGTTTTCCAGTCATAAACACCACACTTAATATTCAATGATAATCCCTAGGGCATAGCTAATTACTGTTTCTGATAAAAAGTTAATCATTGTCAATAGGTGTTACCTGTGTTGCATGCACCAGGTTAATATTTTAATCAATGATTTGAATTTAGACAAATTACTTAATCACTTATGAGGAATACTTTTCTACTTTTAATAAATGTATACGAAAAAATAAGATTTAAGATATAATAAAGCTGAATTTTTGTAAAATTCGTTGAAAATTTATCAATACACAGGGGCAGATCCACCCATTTTATAAGGAGGGTTCCAAACATGACCGATACAAATAAATTGTTATCCCTTTTCAAAACACATATAAATAGAGGAATATTAAAATGCATTTATTAAACCATTTTTGTTAAACAAAGTAATCTGTATCGTGAAACCGGAATTCATTTGTATTTTATAATCAACTTGAAATTTCCAGCTTAGTTTTTAACCTAAAAATTGCAAGTAGCTTAACTGTTTCCAGGGGATTTTACTTATTAAAGAATATTAAAATGATTCAATTTCAATTTATTGTATACAGCAGTCATTCTTTATCGTCTTTACGTCTACAATTTTATGAATTTTAGACTGTAAACTGTCGAACTTTTCAATTAAAATAAAATGAAAAGCTCTGACTTCAACGTTGACAAGTTGTGTCAGTTTTGTAATTGAATTTGATTGATAGAAAACATTTTGACTTTCAATTCAAGCCACTTGAAAATTACCGAAATTGTGTCATAAAATTTCCAGATCCTTGTACTAGAATCCCTACATTCTGCTTAGCAGAAGTGGTAAAATAATAATTTTGTATAAAACTAGTGTATAGATATCAGTTACAATAAATATTTCATACATTTCAGCCTTGGTTTCATCAACAGATGAACAGACAGACGAAGTCATTGATCACTATACCCCACTTCGGGTGTAAAAGTTGATTATTCAAATTATGTAAGTTAACAGATTTTGATTTAATCTTTTAAAATATTATCAGAATGATTTTCAATAAGAAGAATTAATGTTCTATTAGAGAAGAATTTTGAAAATAATATTCGCTTTCCTGTATCTTTCCACATTCATGTAGTTGCAAGGACACAAGTTTTTTTTTCTTCTCAATTTTCCAATTCCAAAAATATAATCGAATTTGCTCATCATGTTTATGATAGCTAGAAGTTTAAATAAGGAATGTGTCATGGTAACCAGTACTTCGGACCAGTGACAGGCTGTTTAAGTCTAGGACAGCTGAGGATGAGGAATCCACTGGTCCAAATGTTTGGTGTCAAAATCGTCATAAATAAAAAGCAAACTTGAAATCATCATTACTTTTATTAAATAGAAAAAACTATGTCAATGTATATTCTGGAAACTGGCAGGGTATATATGCCATTTTTTTTCCCAAATTGTACCTCAATAATGTTCATTGCAATTTTTTTTCTGTGACGTAATGACGTAATGCATCATTGAAAAACATAATAGAGGCTCATTAAGGGTAAAAAACAATGAGTTTCCTTAAATTCCATGTTATTTTATGTAACAACACATCAAATAAACATAAGTATTAAAAAAAATGTTTAAATGTGTTAATTGTTATAAAGTATTGTCGACCTGAAAAAAATATTTTTAATGCAAATATTACAAAATGCTTCACATACTCGTATCCCAATGTGGGAAATATATGATTTGGCTATGTTAATTGCATGGTTGAATGTTCTGGAAACACATCAAGGCACGGGTAATCCGTAATATAATTGTAATTCAGTTTTCAGACAGGGTATATGATGTGACATTCCTGGCTTTGGGTCTAAAACCTGAATAACATAATATATACATAATAATGTGTTCTTTTTTAAGGTTATAATTTCATCAGAGGACAATTTACCAAATGGTTACGAGCGCATCACAGATTGTAGTGATGTGGCAGTGCCCCGCAAATGGCTTATTCAAATCCTTGGAGTTTGTAAGGGGAAATCAAGTTCCTACTGTGTTAAAAAGTTCATTGATGGTTTTTTTTGAGCCTGAAGAATTTATTCATTTATCAGCATCCAAGGCAGTTGCCACAATGCCAGTAATGAAAGCCATTAGATGTAAGTAAATAATCTGTAAGATTTTATAAATGCAACTTCTTTGAACAACTAAATCAATTCATTATCATAACAGTAATCTCCAAGCCAAGCCCATACATAATTTTCCCCTCTTTTTGCAATAGAGGAGTTATTGAATTCAGCTCTCTGGTCTGAAATTGGTTTCCAGAGCATCAGCTCTCTGGTCTGAAATTGGTTTCCAGAGCATCAGCTCTCTGGTCTGAAATTGGTTTCCAGAGCATGACTTGTGAATGCATTCTTGGATTTTCACAAAACTTAAACAGTAAACAGCTTAATGCATAAAAAAGAAACCTATAATTTGCGGCGAGCTGTATGTCAAAGGTCAAGGTTGGGACCCTTTATGACATTCTCATTGTTACATGTATACATAACTGCATCTATATGCTTCCTATCTTTTGGTGTCCATATACCATATGGAGAATATACTTATAAGACTTATTGTTTAATACAGTTAACAGTTAATTATCTTATTATTTCACTTATTGTTGAATATTTATTGTCAGTCTGTATTTGGACCATTCCTCCTTGTGCTCTTTCCAATTTATTATTGAATTGAATATGCTTCTATTGTTATTTTCAGTATATGCTATAAACAAACTGAGGATGAGGGATGCGGAATTCATGAGTGCTTTAAATTCCAAAATAGGAACTTTTAAAAGATCAGTTAAAATGGAGAGAAGAATAGTGAAATCATTGAACATTTAAATTGTGTGGCGGTGGACTTTAATTGACATTGTTTTCTGTACAACAACTTGAATAAGTATAGTTGCAGATTAGGACAAAAAGATGTGTATTTCCTATTTCCCGTAACCCTCCTTATTTTTACATCAATTTTCGTATTCTTTAGTTATTTTTTTGGTATTTTAAATATTAAGAACTGTTAGAAAATGAAGGGATATGGAGTAAATGTACATCAATTCCAAACAGAATCACACAAAATACATTGAAAATATACAAATTATCAATGAACAAGGCTTTTATTCCTGTTCTTCATCTTGACAGACGATTTGATTTTTGGTGTTTTAACGCCTCTTTTAAGCTATTCCACAGTGTCAGTTTTTATAGGTGGAGGAAGCTGGAGTGCCCGGAGAAAACCTGACCTTTGATAGGAAAATTGACAATCCTAGTCAATTAAGATTGGGAGTCAAGTGCAACTAGCGGGATTCAAACTCACAACCTCAGTGTTGACTGGCTAGTGGTCACAGAAGTAACTTCTTGGACCACTCAGCCACCGACGCCCCTTCTTGAAAGACAATACTGTAGAGTCTTCAACAATGAACAAATCAAACAACAGTCCCTACCTACCTTCCTTATTTTTTTTTCCAAGGGAAAATAGGAAACACACATTATTTTGTTGGCCTAATTATAAAATGGCTTTCATTACTGGCAGCCTTTTAGGCACACTTTAGGACAGCTTCTGGGGTATGCATTATATTTTTATGAAATTCAATGTTGATCTGGGGCCTAAATTCATAAATGTACATCACTGTTGATTATATGCTTCGGGTTATGCAGTATATTTTTTATGAAATTCTATTTTTATATTGGGCCAAAAAACATAAATGTACATAAGGGCTGATTTCTTGCCTCAGGGTTTTTATTTATATTTTAATGAATGAAATTCTATATTTTTCTTGGGCAAAATACATAAATGTACATCACTGCTGATTCTTGGGTTATGCATTTTATTTTAATGAAATTCTATTTTTATCTTGGGCCAAAAAGCATAAATGTACATCACTGCTGATTTCTTGCCTCAGGGTTATGCATTATATTTTTTATGAAATTCTATTTTTATCTTGGGCCAAAAAACATCAATGTACATCATTGCTGATTACTGCCTCAGGGTTATGCATTATAAATTTATGAAATTCTATTTTTATCTTGGGCCATAAAACATAAATGTACATTACTGCTGATTTCTTGCCTCAGGGTTATGCATTATATTTTTATGAAATTCGATTTTTATCTTGTGCCAAAATACATAAATGTACATCGATCACTGCTGATTACTTGCTACAGGGTTATGCCTTTTATTTAAATGAAATTTAATTTTATCTTGGGTCAAAAAAACATAAATGTACGTCACTGCTGATCCATTACCTCAGGGTAATGCATTTTATTTTAATGACATTCAATTTTATCTTGGGCAAAAAAAACATAAATGTACATCACTGCTGATTATTGCCTCAGGGTTATGCAATGTATTTTTATGAAATTCTATTTTTATATCGGGCCAAAAAACATATATTGTCATAACTGCTGATTCTTTGCCTAAGGTTATGCATTATATTTTTATGTTGGGCAACAAAACATAAATGTACATCACTGCTGATTACTTGCTTGTAGGTTATGCATTATAAATTTATGAAATTCTATTTTTATCTTGGGGCAAAAAACATAAATGTACAATACTGCTGATTTCTTGCCTCAGGGTTATGCATTATATTTTTATGAAATTTGATTTTATCTTGTGCTAAAATACATAAATGTACATCGATCACTGCTGAGTACTTGCTACAGGGTTATGCCTTTTATTTAAATGAAATTCAATTTTATCTTGGGCCAAAAACATAAATGTACATTACTGCTGAACCATTGCCTCAGGGTTATGCATTTTATTTTAATGAAATTCAATTTTATCTTGGGCCAAAAAATGTAAATGTATATAAGGGCTATTCCATTTAAACATAGATCAACCCCCAGGAATGCATTTTGAAATCACTTCCAGTGGTGGGTGCCCTTTTCAAAGTTTTGCATTTTATTTAAATGAAATTCAATTTTATCTTGGGCCAAAAAAACATAAATGTACATCACTGCTGATTACTTGCCTCAGGGTTATGCATTATATTCTTAGGAAATTCTATTTTTATCTTGGGCCAAAAAACGTAAATGTACATAACTGCTGATTTCTTGCCTCAGGGTTATGCATTATATTGTAATGAAATTCTATTTTTATCTTGGGCAAAATACATAAATGTACATCACTGCTGATTCCTTGCCTAGGGTTATGCATTTTTATCTTGGACCAAAGAGCATAAATGTACATTACTGCTGATCCATTGCCACAGGGTTTTGCAATATATTTTTATGAAATTCTATTTTTATCTTGAGCCAAAAAACATATATGTTCATAACTGCTGATTATTTGCCTAAGGTTATGCATTATATTTTTATGAAATTCTATTTTTTTGTTGGGCAACAAAACATAAATGTACATCACTGCTGATTACTTGCTTGTGGGGTATGCACATTATAAATTTATTTTTTATCTTGTGCCAAAATACATAAATGAACATCGATCACTGCTGAGTACTTGCTAAAGAGTTAAGCAATTTAAATGAAATTCAATTTTATCTTGGGCCAAAAAACATAAATGTACATTACTGCTGATCCATTGCCTCAGGGTTATGCATTTTATTTTAATGAAATTCAATTTTATCTTGGGCCAAAAAACGTAAATGTACATTAGGGCTATTCCATTTAAACATAGATCAACCCCCAGGAATGCATTTTGAAATCACTTCTAGTGGTGGGTGCCCTTTTCAAAGTTTTGATGAGAACAATCCTTCAAAATTTGTAAAAACTGCTTCTCTGGGTGGCTGTCCTATTTTCAGAGTGCCTTACTGGGGGTTGATGTATGCTTAAATGGAATAGCCCTTACTTCTGATTACTTGCTTCAGGGTTATGCATTATATTTTAATGAAATTCTATTTTTATCTTGGGCCAAACAAATATGGTTGTGTTTTTTGTTATCCAATGTACTAGTTTGTATCCCAAGTTTAAAAATAAATTAAAATCAATGTGAATTTATTAATTTCAGACAAAAGTAATTGGAAATACAACATTTTTTTTTGGCCTAGCTTGTTTGTGCTTTAAGATGTTTATAACAGTTATAATTTGTTGTATGTATAAATTCTATTTCTTGAAATGTTATTTTTTTGTACATATTTTAATTAAATAGTTTATTTACATTTATTATGTTTGTGTATCTTTAATACTTTTCATCAAACCTAAACTGAAATTTGTTTGTGTTACAAAATAAATATTTCAATATGATATCAGTTCTAACCTGTTTAATTTAATTAATTTTGTGAAAAAAAATAACAGCTAGCAACCAGCAATATAGGATCACTGCAATCTTTTCTGGTTCATAACTTCAGTTTGTATTTAATATAATACTTGTTTAGTTTATTAATGATTTTAATTCATTTTTGGCCCCATGCAGGTTGCACAAAGTGCAAATCAGCGCATTATATATGTATGCATGGTGTATTATATATAGCTGCTAGCTAGCTGATGTGGAAAAGATCCCATTTATATCATATATGTTCTGGCACCAGAATAAAGCCGCTCTAGTGCCGCAATATAGCGGCAATAGTGCCGTAAACATAGTGCCAGAAAACTAATTTGCATACGAAATACGCTATAGCTGCATTGGTGCCGCAACATGATGCCAGAATATTGCCGCAACATGATGCCAGAATATTGCCGCAAAATGATGCCAGAATATTACCACTGTAATGATGCCAGAAAACTAATTTGCATACGAAATACGCTATAGCTGCATTGATGCTGCAACATGTTGTAGCACTAAAGCCGCAACAAAGCCATACTGCTGCCGCAACTGTGTGCCAGAGGGCTTATATTTCCATAAGGGTAATCTTTTATTCAGAATCCATGTACTTCACATCAACTTGTAAACGAGGGACTGGTGGGACAACACAAAATGCAAATTTGAACTCAACCTATGCAAGCTAAATGAGCTTAGACCTAACTATTGTTAGACATAGTTTATGTGCCAAATACAATATATTTAAATTATAGTGTATGGCTTATACCTCAACTAAGTTTAATTTCATACTTGTAGTCTAAAGTTTCATTAAAAAAATTGATAACTGCATAAACATTTTTGATCTTATATTTTACCTGTATCTCATCCTTTGGAAAATTTCTAATCAAAGTATCGTCTGCTTAAGTTTCTATCACAGTTTCTGCTCCACCAACACCTTTAAGATCATCGTCTGCAAAACTGTCTATCACAGCTTCTGCTTCATTGATAACTTCATGATTATTAGTTTTTTTACTACCGTTAAAATGTATGAATTTCAGTTGACAAACCGTGGTGGCTCTTTTGAAATATGGTTGGTTAAAGAGAATAGTTTAATCGTAAGAGGAAGTCGAAATGTAATATCCTCATATCACTCTTATTTCACCAGATGCACATTACGACAAATATGCATGAAATATTTGCCACTGGACGTTAAGCAACCAACAATCAATCAATCATTACGACAAATAATTTTTCTTCAGCGATGCTCGAGGCTAAATAAGTTGTAATACATAAATATTACATAAACTTACCAAACAAAAGAGAAATGAATAATAAAACTTTAAAAATTCCTACATCTAGTATGGTATTTATTTATAACAAGAATGTGTCCAAAGTACACGGATGCCCCTTTTGCACTTTCATTTTCCATGTTCCATGGACCGTGAAATTGGTAATAATCTAATTTGGCATTAAAATAAGAAAGATTATACTATAGGGAACATTTGTACTAAGTTTCAAGTTGATTTCAAGTTTAATTTTAACTTTAACTCACCTATAGTTGTGAAGATATCTGTTGGCCATGTCAATTAAGGACAATCAAAAAAATACAAACCGGTTGAGGGAGCATCTCATAGTTGTACTATAACTTAGTTTATATTCACACCTTTAGCATGAAGGAAAAAAATGCATATCAAAATCCAAAAGAAATTTTATCTTTCTGAAACACAAAATTAATTTAACTTTAATTATATCTAGCCAGGCATTAAAACTTTTCCAAGTTCACAGGTAAGTCGTACTCAGAGTATTTTTTTTACATGTACATACAGCCATATTTGTACGCTTTTTTATTAACCTTTGAGATTGTACCTTCATTGGTGTTACGTGTTTGACCATGCCTTTAGTTATATCCTGTATAATCTACCGATGAGACATTACAGATTAAATTATATGATTCTTTTTTTTTTTTATGTAAAATCAGTATTATTGCACCTCTCCATACCATAAACGACAAATATTTTATTTTACCTGTGTGACGTACAAAATATTATTGTCTATCTAGGTATATCCTCTCAAGTATCGCAAATATGCAAAGGATTGCCACGTTCGCGTAAATAATTGGAATTGTTAACCACCGATTGAAAAAAGTAGTTTTATTTGAATTTAAATCATTCATCGAAAAATGTATGTAATGTTAGTGTTAATTTAGCTCATATTTTGTCTGTTATTATGTATATTGCCGAATCTAAATAAAATTTTCTTACTTACTGACTTACTTAAAAGATCTTTGAAATGTTTAATGATTATGACCGCTACTGTAGTATAGTGTATTACGTAATGTTCAGTTAAGGTGTCGACATAAATATAGATCCAGCATTTTGATCAT
Source organism: Mytilus edulis (assembly GCA_019925275.1). NCBI lineage: Eukaryota > Metazoa > Mollusca > Bivalvia > Mytilida > Mytilidae > Mytilus > Mytilus edulis. Next base: position 9,280,853 of record CM034354.1, read on the forward strand.
TCAACAACCTTGGGTTTAGAACAAGGTTTACTCTACATTTCTCCACTTTAGAAAATGCCTGTATCAAATACAGGAATATGGCTGTTGTGTTCCGTTCGTTTGATGTGTTTCAGCTTTTGAAATTGCCATTTGATTAGGGACTCTGATTTCGAATTGTCACAGTATTATTGTGATTTCACTTTGTTGCAGGAAAATTAGTTGGAACTCGTATGGCTCAAATGAATCTCTTGTTCATTTGATATTGAGCTAGGTTTAATTTAGCCCCCCCCCCCCCCCCCCCCCAAATAAAAGTTGATACTTTCCTGATGGTTATGGGTATCGGCTAATGTGCAAGCAATGAAGAGTGGCAGCATTTGGATAAAAATGTCGGAAATTACATTTATATTTATTTTTTACCAAGATAAAGTTTATGCTTTTATAAACCGACACAGTAGTACAACAGATCTTGGTTCAGCACTTGTTTCAGTAGTCCTCATCATTGTCATTGGTATCATGAGTAACGCTATGGCTATAAAAGGATAAGGAGGGAGCCTAAAACGTGATCCTGTGTCTAATCCAGTACTATCCACCAATGAATTTTCCGATATACAAAAAAAAATAGATGATATTTTATGTGACACCAAGATAAATTAATGTTTTTTTTATTTTAAAGTTGTAGCACTAAAACTAGTCTTAATTTTCCCTACTATTTCTGTATACCTGGAAATATCCAATTTTTTCGCCCAGTTTGATGCGTGCATGTTGGTCTTCTTATTTTACAAGTTTATCTTTGGCTAGTAAATTTATAAAGGTACCTTGCTTATAATTCGATACATATAAGAAATAAGCTTGTACAACTTTGGTTTTTCCCCTTGGTATTCTCCACATCTCGTGTCTTACATCCGGCAGTACAATGATTAGTAGATCTTAATGTTTGGTCCCGTTTTCAAATTGGTCTATATTAAGGTCCTACGGGTCCAAAATTAAACTTTTGATTTTAAGAAAAATTGAATTCTTGTGATTCTTTGATATGCTGATTCTAAACATGTACTTATATTTTGGAATAACGGCCCAGTTTTCAAGTGGGTTTAAATTAAACTTTGTTTGATTTCACCAAAAATTGAATCCTTGGAGTTCTTTGATATGCTGGATCTAAACATGTATTACGATGTTTTGCTTATCCAGTTTTCAAGTTGGTCCTTATCGTGGTCCAAAATTAAACTTTTTGATACATGTATCAACAAAAAATGAATCCTTTGGGTTCTTTCATGTGCTGAATCTTACCTTTTATTTAGATTTTAGATATTGGACCATCATGTATTTAGATTTATAATTTTAGGCCCAGTTTCAAAGTTGTTCCAAAATCCGGGTCCAAAATTAAGCTTTGTTTGATTCCAACTAAAATTGAATACATGGGGTTCTTCGATGTATGCTAAAACAAACCATGTATTTAGATTTTTGATAATTGGGCCCGGTTTTCAAATTGGTCCACATTAAGGTCTCAAGGGTCCACAATTGAACTTAAGTTGATTTCTTCAAAAAATAAATTATTGGATTTTTTTTATATACTGAATCTAACCTTTTATTTAGATTTTAGATATTGGACCATAATAGGTAAATGTCAATTTGATTTGTTTAAGTTCTTAGACCACATTCATTCTGAGTCAGAAATCTATGCTGTATCAACTATTTAATGTAGTTCGGGGGTTTAAATTTTCGCGCAGTCTGCGCATAAAGTTACGCATTGATATCGTTAGTGATGTACAGTGTCGTAATTTTCCATAACAATAAAATATGATCATTTAAATAATCTTTTTTATTCAAACGCACTGAGAAAGAGTTGAATAACTTTAAAATGCAATTTTAAAACTTATTGTTACAACTTATTGTTACAACTGTCATTGTTGAAATAGTAATTCCGTTCTAAAAAATAAATATGGAGCATGTTGACGAAGACAAGAATGAAGAGAGAATAACTCATATTTATCGCAAGCAACAAAGACATTGATCATTCGAAACCGTCTTTTATTTAAAAGTGTTTTAAACATATTTGAGTATATTTTGAATTTCATATACTTTCTCTTCACTGTTTCCACAAACAGAGCTTTGAAAGATAAAAACACTCTACTACATGATGATTGATTGATTGATTGTTGGTTGCTTTACGTCCAGTGGCAAATATTTCATGCATATTCAGGACGAGTACAAGTTAACAATAAATACAATAGGTAGGTTGTTATAATAGAGGATGATGGTCGGGGAAATTTGGACTGCCACTGGAAAATGAGGGTATATTGGATAGAGACAGAAATTTTGCCTTGCAACAGGCCACATACGGACCCCTCAAAGAGTTGTTGCAAGGGTTCTTAACGTGCAAAGAGCGTGGCACTCTCTTTACACGAGCCATCGGATTTAACGTCCCCCTTCTGACCGGACGTGACTGCGAACTTATACATCCCGCACAGCCAAACGGACGCCCCACTTCGGCAAGCGTTTTACTGCCGGTCGGGAGAAGACCAAGTGACCATATTTCTATACCCCAGTCACCCTTGGGGATACTACATGATGTAAACTGTTGTAAATATAATTTAAATGGTGAAGAGTTATATGGAACAATGATCACAAATAATTAAACAAATGTACGAGAAATGATGTCAGTTTCCAGCAAAACGACTTGTGCGATGTCTTAGCTCATCCTTATCAAATTGAGGGTTTGATGCTGTTAGTGGAGGGAGTCTCTGGTATACAATGTTAAAGTCCTCCAAGGGAGCTACCATTTGATTTTTTGGGGGGGGGGGGCTAGGATGAAAAATGTTGTCCTGCATTTTTTTTAGTTGTTATCTCTGTCCTGCCTTTTTATTTTTCACTCTATCCGGTCCTGCTTTTTTTTTTTTTTAGTTTATCCTGACTTTTTTTACAATAATTGTCATCTTGACTTTTTTTTTGCAAGTGTCTCATCCTGCCCTTTTTTTTTAACTCAAAACTCATGTCCTGCCTATTTTTTTCAAATTTCATCCTAGCCCCCCCCCCCCCCCCCCCCCCCCCATAATAATCAAATGGTAGCTCCCTAAGGCTTTTTTAATGCTTGGCAAGTTATTTCGTCTGTCAAAAGTTCTTTTCAGAAGAGCTCCAACATAATCTACAAGACAAATAGAAACTATATGTAATAGCTCAGCCTCTAATAAACCGTGCGCATTTATAGATGCAATGACATTACTTGGATGCGCAGTCTGCATTTTTTTAGAATATTAACTTTTTCGATTCCAATAGTACAAAAAGAGACTCATAATACAGTTAATAAACCAACATTATTACAAAATAAATGTCTTGCATAGTGCTTTTTATGTTTTATTAATGAACCAGAAAGTTTAATGAAATCTTACCATAGGTCGCTTGAACTTTCTGCGGTTTGACAACACATTGCTCTCCTTTTTTTGCTTTAGGGTATGACTTTTTCCATTTCAGGATGCCTGCTTTTGTGACAGCTTGCTGTCTATTTCCTTTTTCATTGTAATGCAATGCAGCAATATAAATTCTGGAGAAGAAGAAAAAACATTACAAAATTATTTGACTCATCAAATTTTAAGATAAGGAACCTACTAAACTTTTAATGTATTGCTTCAAAGTTTAAAATTAGCCACTGATGAGTTTATGTGTACACTATGTGGTGACCATGATTACAGTACAGGTATACACCTTTCATTATTTTGTTGGTATAGGTTATTTTAACATATTGTACACAATCAATTACCTTGCTTTCATTGCATATTGGAAGAAGTGGGTGTTCTTTGGTGCATACTGGTTAACAAGAGAGAGATACACCTCGAGGCCATATGTCTGGTGCACTGGTGACAGCTTTTTTTAAATCGTTTAGCAAATATTTGCTTTCGATTACTTCAAGAACAAGTTTATGAGATTTGGAACTTAAAAATTAAAATAAAATATAATTTATTAAAAAGATAATTTGGGCCATAGAAATGTATATTCAAAGCTGAAATGTCTCACTAGATGCAACCATATATGGCTATAAATGACTAGGCATTTTCTCAAAATAGTTTTTTTTAAATTTGTACAAAGCAGTGAAACACAAAAAATGACCCTTTTTTCATAGAACATGAAAACCATTTGTACTTGAGATATTTGTTTACCTTGTTTAAGCCAAGCTCTGTGTTCCTCTAGCTCTCCATGGATACATTGCGGAAATACTTCAGACTCGTGGACATGTTTATTCATGATGTGGTTGGAAATTGATGTCCATTTGTGTATTTTTTCGTTTTGATATCCCCCACTTGATGCAGCTACCCAATATGTATGGTTAACAATGCTCTTTATCCATGGTCTTATGTCTCCTGTGTATTTCTGTTTGGCTCTGGTTTCCAACTTTTTTGATATTCCTGCAAGTAATGGAATAAAGAAAACATTTTGAAATGTATTTTTTATCAACAGCCTAAGAGTATTGTGGATTTATAAAACATGATTTATCTCACAACTTGATAAGATAATATAATTAGCTCTAGTAAGAAGTTGGTTGAGTTATACCTTTTGCTATATGACAAACATCGAAATAATGATTTATTTATGGATGGTTGTCCTTCATGAACTTCTTAATCATAACATGTCTATCTGTGACAAGCGTTGAGACTTCAATATGGTTAGTGTCTATAAAAAGGGATAAACCCCTCTTAAGTCCTTCCAATTCCATATGGGTTGACCCCTTAACTTCATTGGACTTAAAAATAAGAAAACACTGAAACTATTTGTCAACATGATTTATGAAAACAATGCGATTTGGGGGGAAATTCATGAAATACTGGCCACTAGACAACATCAATTAATCTGTAGTATGTGTGTTTAATTATTCACTTCTAAGCATTTATACAGATCTTATTTAAATCTTACATATATAAATATTAACAATGAGATTTGGGCAATATTTATGAAATACTTGCCACTGGACAGCAACAATACATCCGTTTTAAGTAGTTTGCATGTTAAGCTGTATTTATTTGTTATCATTTTTATACAGATCTAATTTAGACTTATATTGAGAAACCTATCAAGAGTTAATTAATGCAAACCTGAACAAGCTGAATGTCCAATATTTTATTTGCGTTCAAGTCCATCAGAGTGTAACTGCCATATTTAGCACTATAACCAGGACTGTCGCACCTTCAGTCGCCACCAAGTATTACTTGTTTATCTGGACCTGCAATATTAAAAAGGGTAATGTGTGAAGAACATAACACTCTTATTTATATAATTAACAATCAAATTATTCTGTACAGAAAATATATTAACAAGATACCTAATTTGAGAGTGGGAGAAAATGAGGATAGAAATAAACATGTATTTCAGGAAATAAATAAAATGATATGTGTATTTCAGGAAATAGATAAAAACACGTAAGTATAATAAAAGAAGTGATTCTACGAAGAAATATACATACCTTGCAAGGAAGCTATGAGATCTGCTTGCTCGGACTCGAATTCACAGATAACTGCACATGATGTGTATGCTGTTTGCAGTCTTCTAACCGAGCGTTCACTAATGCCTTTCAGTTTCATTTGATCGAATAGTTTTACAATCTTAGCTGTATCATTCCCGCTAAACATTATGGCACTTGCAAGCAAAAGATTTCCCCATGGTAGTCTGTCATGACAGTTTTGGGATTTCCACGTGTAGACGTGTCCAAAAGCACATACAGAAGATGTAGATATCATTGTCCCTCTACTGAATTCAATAATTGGAATACATCTACTGTTACACTCTCTACATACTGATAGTAACTGAAATAGTGCTGTTTCAGAGACCATGTAATACTTTTCTTCAATTGGATCATTACATTCTTCCATTCTGTAATTGCTTATTTCTTCCTCATCGTCAGATCCATACTCATCGTCTCCATCTTCTTCCTCGGACTCGTTATAAATATAATCCGGATCATTATCATATTCATCTACATCATCTTCATCATTATCAATCTCATCATTGTCATCCAAGTTTTGTTCGGTTGCTACCGGTGCAAGGCTTCGGCTTGTAAAATTTCCGATTAACGTTTGTGTCTGTGATGTGGCGACTTTACTTTCTGAATCAATATCTGAAGGGTAACACTGAATGCCTTTAGATTTTCTCTTTGGTTTTAATGTTTGGTTTCTTCTTGTTCTCTGTGGAATGGGATTTGTGTGGTTTTTCTGTATTTTCATGTTGGTGTAATCGGTATTAAAAGATTTTGACTCAAATGTTTTTTGTATATCTGCCGGAATTTCTTCCTCTTCCTGAATCTCCATACTGTCAGGTGCGGGTGGCGATTCACTTTCAGTGTCAATGGAGTCTACGGACTTATCTAATGATTCATTAAAGGCCTCTTCAAGAACCTATAGGTGAAATTAAATTTTTATTTAAAAAATTGCTTTCTTAAATAAATCATACATGAATGTAAAAAAAAATCATATATCCCGTAAATTAACTTTTTTTGTCGTTGTATTCGGGAAAGGACCCGGTCGTAGATTTCCTGTGGATTTGAATAATTGATATGTTTTTGTTTTCTTTAGTAAGACTCACGAAACCTTTACTGGTTTATTTTATTCTATAATAGATTTAGAATGGCAATATAAGGACTTCTTCTACAAGTTATTGAACCCCAAGGGTGACTGGGGTATAGAAATATGGTCACTTGGTCTTCTCCCGACCGGCAGTAAAACGCTTGCTGAAGTGGGGCGTCCGTTTGGCTGTGCGGGATGTACCAAGTTTGCAGTCACGTCCGTCAGAAGGGGACGTTAAATCCGATGCCTCGTGTAAAGAGAGTGCCACGCTCTTTGCACGCTAAGAACCCTTGCAACAACTCTTTGAGGGGTCCGTAGGTGGCCTATTGCAAGGCAAAATTTCTGTCCCTATCCAATATACCCTCATTTTCCAATGGCAGTCCAAATTTCCCCGACCATCATCCTAGATGGCCTCTATTACAACAACCTACCTATTGTATTTATTGTTAACTTGTTCTCGTCCTGAATATGCATGAAATATTTGCCACTGGACGTTAAGCAACCAACAATCAATCAATCATACAAGTTATTGATTTCATAAAAAAAAAGTTTACGAGAAAAATATAAATCCCAGAAGTCCTGAACATTTTAGTATGACTTATTTTATTTTTTATATACTTTATAAGATATTTTCTAAAGTTTATAAAATATCTTCTAAAGTATATAAGATATCTTATATCTTATAAACAATTTTTATATAAGATATCTATATCTATATTATATAGTTTATAAGATATGCTTTAAAAAGTTTGACTTTATCATAATCCGTCATCACGAGCACATTCTCTGACAACTTATTGCCCTTGCATCCAATTGCCAGGGCTTCTTCTTTTAACAATTGCAAATACACCAGGCATGGAACCTGACAATGAACTTTCAGTCCACTTAATTTTTTGGCTTTAAGAATACCTCTATATCTGTGATTTCCATCTATTATCACAAACTTGGTATTCCTTATACCCTTGTCCATTAATTCAACTTTGTCCATAACGTCTATTACCATTACATGTAATGGTGGACCAGACCAAGGCAAAACAATTGAACCTAGAAATTCTTGTGCCAACTGGTTAACCCGCTCTTCATTTATCTGTCTAACCTTGAATGGAGCAAATTCATCATCGGGTTTTTGTAGGTTTTCTATGTCTACGGTCTACTGGCCACAATATTTTAAATTTTTCTCAAGTTCATTTTGAATATTGCATTCAACTAATGGGGTGTTACTATTGAACTCTTCAACATCTTTTGAAGAACTTGCCCCAAATGAATAATCTATTGATGCTTTCAGAGTATTTTCAAACTTTGACACAAAATTTTCTGCAGTATCTCCCTTCCCTATAACACCACTAAATATATTATTCGCTTTAAATAAGCTGAGCTCGAGTTGAAATACTTTCTCGTCTCCCATAGTTTTTAAGAGTTCCTAGAGAATACCAGTACCTGCTGGAATGATGAAAATATGACAGCAAACAAAATACATATAAAAAACAATGGTGACATTATCACAAAGTCTTTCCGACTTTCTAGTGGACGTTTGTAAAACAATAGAAAGAAAAATAAAGGACACCTCTGTTCATCCCCTCCCCATACTAGTATGTTTTGAATGACTTGAATATACATCAATAAAAGTTTGGAATACACTAATCCCCAATCCCGATCCTGCCAAGCCAGGTGTGGGTAGGCAGGATTTTTTAAAAACTATGTTTAGATACATGCCTTTTAAAATTATGATTTTTTGCGTTACATGTACATGTACCATGTATTTGTTAATGTTTGAGGCCGGGAGTCACCTCCTGTATGGTAATTTATAAAATTTCATTCCTTTGCTTTGTTTTTTATGCACATTTTACAGCAAGACTTTCACAAAAAGTCCGTAACATTAGATGGAAATGGAATAAAAAAAGTAAACGTGTGCATGCTGATGATGGTCCACCTACTAAATAGAAAGGTCCCAGGCGATATGATTTGAAGACATATTCCACAGGTACAGCAGTCAAGATAGTTTTTGTAGTACCGTTGTGAACACTTGAATATTATGTCTTAGCACATACTTTAAATGTAAAACATGCAAAACAAAATCCATTGGGTGACTAAGCATTCATTAGTTTTATTTTGATTGGGTAGCCTGGTATGTACACTTTGGGTACATACATGTAGTTGGATTTATAATTCTTGTTTTTTTTTATATCTTCCAATACATTTGAATTTAATTTTAAGCATCTGTCTGTCTGTTTATGTTGCTATTTTATTTTCATTTAAATTTTACATGTTTCCGTGTGTATGCTATTTTCAAAACAAGTCTTATGAGAAAAAAAGATGTTGTATGATTGTCAATCAGACGACTGTCCACATAAGACCAAAATGACACAGACATTAACAACTATAGGTCACCACAAGGCCTTGAACAATGAGCAAAGCCCACACCGCATAGTCAGCTAAAAAAAGCCCTGATAAGACAATGTAAAAGTTCAATCGAGAAAACTAATGGCCTTATTTATGTAAAAAAATTAACAAAAACCAAATATGTAACAAATTGCCTGTTTATAAATAACAATTTTACATTTATGTTTTATAATTTAAATGTGGTTTAGTCATCTTGCAAGATTGAGCCAGAATTTTAATTTTATTATAATAATCAGCTTTTCTCACAATTACTTTTAGAACAATGTACATCAATTGAAATTGAAGCGATCAAGATGCTGGCAGAGGAGCTGACACAACCCAAACAAGAACAAAACAAGGCATTACTCCTTAAACTTCAACGGTCTACATTTAAACAAAAAAGAAAGTTCATCCAGACTGTTGAAGATGGAAATATGCAAAACATTGTGGGAAATTATCGGATCATGAAAATTCCAGAATTTGTAAGTACTTTCAAAGTTTTCTTCAAACAACGTCACAATTTTCACTTAATAGTATACAAAATGTTTTGGATGTCCACTTTTAAATTTGCGGAATTTATTTTTGCAATTTTGTTCTATTTGCGAAAAATAAACAAAAATGTTCATCCCATGAAAATAACTCGCTATATAGTATGTGTTGCAATTTTATGTATGTACAAAAGTATTATACTTATCTTAGGAAATATCATGATTATTATAATACTGGTAAAATACTAAGGTATATGTCTATTGTTTAATTATTATATGTATGTCATTTAAGAAATAGTACTCCATATTTTTTTAAACAGATTGGAAAAGAATTCGAAATGATGAAACCTGACCTGAAGAAGAATGTACTTCTAGATAGATGGACAGATGTTCTTGGCATTTTAGACAAGATGTTTTAGGGTAATGATCAGGTACATATATATTTATGTTTATACCAGGCAAATATTTATCTTTTTAACAAATCTTGGAAAATTGACCTCCCCTTCTTGTAAGAATGATATTTCAATCTTTGATTAGCTTTTATTTAATGTAAAATGTTTGATTAATCATTTAGAATGAGAAAAAAACCAGGGGGGGGGTCAATTTACCATAGCATTATTTTGACCCCGCTGAATGGATTTTGATGAAACTTAGCATGATTGTTCCTTAGATTATCCTGCACAAAGTGTGTGCTTCTATTTTTGATCCGTCAAAAAACATGGCCGCCGTTACTTAAAATAGAACATAGGGGTCAAATGCAGTTTTTGGCTTATATCTCAAAAACGAAAGCATTTAGAGCAAATCTGACATGAGGTAAAAATGTTCATTAGGTCAAGATCTATCAGCCCTGAAATATTCAGATGAATCAAACAAACCATTGTTGGGTTGCTGCCACTTAATTGGTAATTTTAAGGAAATTTTGCAGTTTTTGGTCATTATCTTGAATATTATTATAGATACAGATAAACTGTTAATAGCAAAAATGTTAAGCAAAGTAAGATCTACAAATAAGTTAATTTGACCAAAATTGTCAATTGACCTCTTAAGGAGTTATTGCCCTTTAAAGACTTTTTTTCACAATTTGTTCATCATGTTGACTTACTTTAAAAAATCTTCTCCTTTGAAACTGCTGTATCAATTTCAGCCAAACTTAGGCTAAATGAGTTTTAGAGTTTCAGAGTATCTAGTATAAATTTTATATTTCATTTCCCTGTATGTCAAGAAACGTAGCTCCTATGGCTAAAATAGAACATAGGAGAAAATGATTTTTTTTTTGCTTTTGAAGAAAATAGGACGATTCAAAGAACATTTAAATAAATTGAAAAGCCAAAATAATCATTGATATGAGATTAAACCAAAAAAATTCAGGTGAGCGATTCAGGCTCTTGAGAGCCTCTTGTTATTTGATATTGTCTGAATATTTATTTGATATCATTTGAAAATTCACTTGGTATCGTTCGAAAATTTATTTCCTATCGTTTGAATATTCAGTTCTAATCGTTTGAATAATCATTTGGTATCTTCAGCCTCTCTATAGAAGATTATCGATCGTTTGTATACATCGACTAATGATTTTGAATATTTATTTGATATCGTTTGAGTTTTTATTTGATATCGTCTGAATATTTATTTGATATCATTTGAAAATTCACTTGGTATCGTTCGAAAATTCATTTCCTATCGTTTGAATATTCAGTTGTAATCGTTTAAATAATCATTTGGTATCTTCAGCCTCTCTATAGAAGATGATCAATCGTTTGTATAGATCGAGTACTGAATTTGAATATTCATTTGATATAGTTTGAGTATTCATTCGATATCGTTTGAGTATTCATTTGATATTGTTTGAATATTCATTTGATATCGTTTGAATATTCATTAGATATCGTTTAAATATTCATTTTGTATTGTTCAAATATTCATTTGGTACCGTTTGAATATTCATTTGTAATCGTTTGAATATTTAATTAGTATCCTCAGCCTCTCTGTAGAAGCTGATAGATCGTTTGTATATATCGACTAATGCGTTTGCATATCCATTTGGTATTGTCTGTCTCTCTTTAGAAGATTATCGATCGTTTGTATATATCGACTAACGAGTTTGAATATTATTTGATATCGTTCGAATATTCATTTAGTATCGTTCGACTATTCATTTGTAAACGTGTGAATATTCATTTGGTATCTTTAGCCTCTCTATTGAAGATTATTGATCGTTTGTATGATAAACTTATGAGTTTAAATATACATTTGATCTCATTTGAGAGTTCATTTGATATCGTTCGAGTATTCATTTAATATCATTTGAATATTAGTTGACATTGGTTCAATATTCATTTGATATTGTTTAAAGATTCATTTGGTATCATTTGAATATTTAGTTGATATCGTTCCAATAGTCATTTGATATTATTTGAATATTCTTTTGATATCAATTGATTATTTATTTGACATCATTTGAATATTCATTGGATATCGTTTAAGTATTCATTTGAAATCGTTTGAATATTCATTTAATATCGTTTGATTATTCATTTGGTACTGTTTGAATATTCATTGGTAATCGTTAGAATAATTATTTAGTATCTTCAGCCTCTCTCTAGAAGATTATCGATCGTTTGTATATATCGACAAATGGGTTTGAATATTCATTTAGTACCGTCCACTTCTCTATAGAGGATTATCGATCGTGTGTCTATATCTACTAATGAGTTTGAATATTCATTTGATATCGTTTGAGTATTAATTTGATATCGTTTGAATATTCATTTGGTATTGTTTGAATATTCACTTGGTATGGTTTGAATATTAATTTGTAATCGTTTGAATAATCATTTGGTATCTTCAGCCTGTCTATAGAGGATTATCGATCATTTGTATATATCGACTGATGAGTTTGAATATTCATTTGATATAGTTTGAGTAATCATTTATATTGTTTAAATGTTTATTCGATATTGTTTTAATATTCATTTGATATCGTTTGAACATTCATTTGGTATTGTTCAAATATTCATTTCCTATCGTTTGAATATTAATTTGTAATCGTTTGAATAATCATTTGTTGTCTTCAGCCTCTCTATAGAAGATGATCAATCGTTTGTATACATCGACTTATCAGTTTGAATATTAATTTGGTATCATCCGCCTCTCTATAGAGGATTATCGATCGTTTGTATATATCGACTAATGACTTTAAATATTCATTTCATATCGTTTGAGTTATCTTTTGATATTGTTTGAAAATTCATTTGATATTGTTTAAATATTTATTTGGAATTGTTCGAATATTCATTTGGTATCGTTCGAATATGCAATTTTAATCGTTTGAATATTCATTTGGTATCTTTAGCCTCTCTATAGACAACTTTGGTAATAATGTTGCCTTCAAAGTTTGGAAAATTGTTTTCTAGTCTGTTAAGAGAAACCATGCAATATGCCAATCAAAGCGCTGTAAGCGTTGAAGGCAGTTAACCAAAAACCAGGCAAACGTTATTATGTGCAGTGGCGGATCCAGAAATTTTCATAAGTGGGGGTTCATCTTATACTGACTAAATGATTGTTATGAAACAAAATGGTAACAGTATGTAATAATTTATTTCTTTGAGACTGTATATCTCACGAATAGTATTGTTACATTTTCTGAAATCAAGACGAAATCGAAGACTTCCGTCTGGTTTCCTTACCAATAAAACATTGGAAGAGACTTGTATTTTATCTTATGACCCCCACTTTCAACATTTCCTTTAAATGTTGGCGGACATCCTCGTACAATGGCAGTGGTATGTGTCGATATGGTTCTTTAAAGGGAATGTTGTCTGTTAATTTAATATCATGTTCCACCAATGTAGTGAACCCTAGATCCGGTGGTCCTGTAGTAAAGATCGATTTTCATTTAGTTAAGCAAGCAACCTTTTAATCGTACTTTTGTATTGGCAGGGACGTACCTTCCATAATTATATCACTATCTGAAAATGTATATAGAAAAGAAGATGTGGTATGATTGCTAATGAGACAACTATTCACAAAATACCAAAATGATAAGTTTATCAAAACCATCTCGTATAAGAGTAACTCCTCTTAACTCAATAACTTTCAAAACGAAATCAGTATTTTTAGCTCACCTGACCTGAAAGGTCAAGTGAGCCTTTCTCATCACTTGGCGTCCGTCGTCCGTAAACATTTACAAAAATCTTCTCCTCTGAAACTACTGCGCCAAATTCAAGAGTACTGCGGCCCCTGAAAACAATAAACATAACGACATGGCTGATGATTAATACAAATTATGTAATTTTTGCCAAAAAATTGATCTCATTCAGAACAAAACATAAAAATTTGGACGTATGTCGACTGTTCAGGTTAAAACAAAGAGAAAGAAGCCGGTTAAAAATCCCGATTCCAGGAAAGACTACCAGAAGTATTTTTCTAGAAGGAAAGATACCATTTTTAATAAGGTAGTTCGATTCTTAATAATACAATAAATATACAAAAAAAAAATATTCTCATGAAGTATTGTTTATAGACTAGTGTGTATATACATTGACAAGTCGAAATACATTATGACAGGCACCATATTATTCTGTATGTTAAATAGATTTATAATGTACAATTACAATTGTTTAATTTAGATACTAAGCCCTTAAAAAGTTTAATCAAATTGGCATTTAAATTGTATTGTTACGTTGACTATGCTTCATCCGTTTCTTAAATTTGAAAATGCCGTTTGACACCTCAAACAGGTGAACACTATATACATAATTGCAAACCTATATATGGGACTCACATTTAAAAGACAACTCTGGTATGAACTGACCTTGAGAAAAACTCTAGTTTTCATGATCAATGATGCAATGGATTAAACATTTCCACTGTATTTATACATGTTAAAAGGTTACAAATTGAATTGTTTTTAAATGGCAATATTAATATAATAATAACCTTGAGGCGAAAATGCAATCAGACACACAGTACGATATATATGTAAAATGTTCAGCACATATTTTGTCGAAATGCGCATCTGGTGCAACAAAATTGGTACCGTTGATTTTATTATAGATTTACACTAAGTAGGCCTACATGCTTTAAAAATCAGTTGAAAAGGTCTTTATTTCTTTTTCAGTATATACATGTACACCGCAGGCTATGCACCCAGTTTCACAGCCAATGCCAGGTTACCAGCAAAGCCAGTATTACCAGTATCCATATAATTGCAACAGACCAACATTCTACCCTCTAAGCCATCAAACCAATACCTATCAACACCCACATATGATAAATAATGAGCCATACGATTTAAACCGATAATCCCCAGACTTGCCAGTACCAGCCAGATATGAGATGAATGTGGATGTCATTGCCAGGAAGCACCATGTACCAATGGCTGCATGGGCTAAACCCACACTCCTGAATATGGATAGTTTGATCGATTCTTCTAAACTTGAGCATGTGTCACCTGCTGCCAGAGACAAACTATTAGCAGAAAGAATCTTATTTGAGGTGTGTTTAATAGATATTATTTGTAATTTTATGTATTCAAGGAAAAGAAGGCTGAGCAGCTAAATAGAGACGACCATATAAAATTTATAAAACTGCATTATGATACAACATACGGCTATCAGATTAAGCCGGACACAGTTGTATAAAGAAATATTTAAAGTTTAAAATTTATGTCGCAAAATGACATGACGGGAATCAAGAGTATAAGTAAAAGTTGAAAAATTTCGAAAGAAACAAATCCTATTCTTTTCATAAAGGGAACTATGAAACTGGTTCAAATGCAAACATTAAATATTATTCTGCAATTGTGACAGAATCGTTTATAAGAAACCGGAATTTTGCAAAGGTTCTTTTGACAGACATTACCAACGATTATTTTGATTATTTTTCTAGGGTTCTAGCTGTCAATATTTCATACTACCCTTATTTTGTCAGTAGGTTTAGCTGCATCTCTTGCCAACTTAATACTCCTGATTAAAATTTAAATCCTCTCCTTAGAAATCTAGAAATTGTTTGCGGAAAAAAATTGTTTCCTAGACATATCAAGGATTTCATTTTATAAATATCCTGACTATCCACTTGCATCTCAAAGCTCTACTAGTATGAAATAATAATTTCCCTGTAATAGCCTTTTGAGTGGAAACTCACAAATAAAATAAGATTTATTGACAATATGTGTATTTTAAAGTTTTGTGCAAATTAAAACCATGTTTAAGCAATATTTTGTCATTGTTATGACATGTACAAGGTACTTTTGTACATGTTATAACTTGTATTTTCGCATTGTACAAATAATAACATGTACAAAAATAAGTGCCCTTATATATATAATATATATTCATTTTATAGAAAGTAAGGTTTACCCTTATATGCAATCAAAGAAATAATTTTTGAAGTCTTACAGATTTTGAAGCAAAATAGGCAGACGATACTAGTATTATATTTTTATTACCAAAGTTTATATGTAAACTATAGGTATACATTTGAATTGCATAAATATCAATAAAACATAAAATACATGATTACAAACATAACACAAACTATGTCATTTCGGTATTCAAATTAAAAGATCCAAACAGTTAAGGTACGAGTGGTTGACGAAGACAGTGATGAGAACATTGAGTCAGACTAGAAAACTGGTAGACACGATATAACATTTATGCAGTTACTTTTGTTTTGTACATGTAAATTACAGGTTTTAAGTATTTTTATTTCAGTAATGTGAAGGTCCTAATACTGGTACCCTCATCTAAATATTATTGTATTAAATGTCATTTTTGATAGCCCTTTTGCTGGTGCCTATTTTTCAGTGTACAGCCCTGCCTCTGAAGCGAGACATTGTCTCTAACTTTTGATAAATATATCCAGTCATGATTGTATAGGTATAGTCATTTTATGTTGTTTTTTTTTATTATTATTATTATGCGAAAAAGATAATCGCAGTCTTGTGCCATTTATTTTAAAAGTGCCAAATTGTGTTTGTGTGCTCTGTGTCCATTTTTTTTTTTGAACACTAAGCAAGATGTATGTATAATCTAGTCAAGTCATATTTGTGTTTTTCTAAGGTTGATTTTTTTATATATATTTTTCAAAGTTGAAAGTTTGACCGTCCCAAGTATTATCGCACATATGCGGGCAACTCAGATATATCTGTTTTTGAATATTTTGAGTACTTTTCACATTGTTATATGCACATTTTTGTTACGCATTATATTTTTATTGAACAGTGGAAGTTCAATGCTAAGTAGGGGGTTGTGTGATGAATAAACTGTTCATTACCACTAAATTCAGACAATGCCATTTACAATGGACATATGTTCTCGTTGGTATAATGTTCGATATTCTGGCCAATACATCGCTATATTTATGGGTCATGTTGGCAGCTCCATTGTAGCCTTGAGCCCTCATTTTCCGGGGCGGCACTACATAATGTTCTGTTTGGAACGGTTTAGGCAGCAACCAATTGATTAAAAGTAAAACTGGATTACAACTTATAAATATAAAATATCATGTTAAATGGTATCTTTTTGAAAAGGTAAAATAAAATACATTAAAAGCAGTAATTTTCTTGGAGGATTTAATCACATTTAAATTGATTATTTTAAGACATAATTATCTTGATCATTAAATTACTTCAATATCAACAGACTGAATGTTTACGACTTACAATGCACATGTATAAATATTCTGTTTGGTTAGATGTCTTGATATTTATCTTGAACCATAAAAATAAAACTATTTACAATCATGATAAGTTCCATGGGAAATGAAAAAAATGCTGTCACTATATATTTGAAGATGTGGTAACGGGGAATGAGACAACTCTCCATTAGAGTCGCAATGTATAAATAGCTAACAATAATAAGTGAAAGTATAGTTTTCAATAGAATGCTTTTCATTTGTTGACCAGCTTCTCAATAGTTGTTGGATTTTTTTAGAAATCACTGGGTAAACATTTTAAAGTAGCATCTTACAGTCATCAATATATTTAATTGTTAATTTCTTTGTTTTTCATAAAACTATGCATTACATTTAAGTTTGGTTTTTTTTATGTCAAAGGATTGGATTGGAAATAGGAAAAAAAGGAAAGTGGGAGAAAGTATGAGTACAAGAAGGCTCATTACTCATGAGGGATATCCGCGTATAACTGTTTCGTTATGAGAAAAATAGTAAGTATTGAAAATGAATCAAAAAATGATAATACAAAATTCATTTAAAAAAGTGTCATGTACTGGTGTTAATATCATGTTTAGTATTATTTTATATATATATATATACGTAAGTACGTCTGATATATATATATATATATATATATATATTGATGTATCAAATTGAAACAATATACATAAAATGAATTTTTCACAATACAAAATTTGTTACCTAAATATGAAAATTAGTAACTTATTCTGAATTTTGGTAGAGACACTAGTCTGTCAGGGGTACTTCTTATATAAGTGAGTTATAATGTTCAAATAATCTTTATTAAATTACTATAAGACGTGTCACGGTACTTATCTATCACAAATTTATGTATTGGGTTTTCATGTTATATTATTTGCTCGAATAGTATTTTGTCTAATGCTAAGTCTTTTTTGTGTGTGTTATATTTTAATGTTGTGTCTGTGTCGTTATTCTCCTTTTATATTTAACGCGTTTCCCTCAGTTTTAGTTTATTACCCGGATTTTGTTTTTGTTTCCATGGATTTATGAGTTTTGAACAGAGCTATACTACTGTTGCCTTTATTTGTCCCTCTTTTACGTGTCTTATTCCACTTGATATTTAACCATCTAAATCAACATTGTACTAATATACCTGTGTCTCTAGACAGCAAAATCAAAAATATACTACATATATTTTTAATTTGTATTTGTTGTATACACGAAACAACATCTTGGATTGTCTTCGGTTTTTCTTTATTAAATGAGAGGTATCAGCTTTGAAGCTGACACTGCGATTATCACACTCTGAAAGATCATTAATTTCAAGATTTGGTAAGTACTGTAGAAAGCATGTGCTTGATATTGAAGTTCTTTTTAAAATAAATCGGGTGAGTGTTCTTGCACAGCTCAAATTTGATATAAAACTATAATCTAACACAGGAAGACGGCATGTGTCAATCTCCGGCGTACAGATTATACACATACATACTTATGTAGCAAGACCGAACAAATACTAATTTTAAGTCTTTCAATTGATACCAAGAAGCTTAATATTTGTTAAATTTATTTGCCAACAGGAATACCTTTGACAAGCAAACGAGGGGAGCAATGTCAACTGGTCTATGATGGCAAGAAAGTACAATATCATGAACAAAGAGAATAAAGTTCCAAAAAAATGCAGGACAAATTGCAATGAACTTTTCAAAAGACAATCAGTCAATGGGATCAATGCTCACAATTTCAACATACAAAGCATAATCAGTGGTAGAGACTACTTGAGAAGACTTCGGAGAGCTAAATCTAGATTGTTGATGTCCCGAATTCCTTTGGCAACCCAGACCATCAAAACAATTAAAAGAGGGACGAAAGATACCAAAGGGACAGTCAAACTCATAAATCTAAAACAAACTGACAACGCCATGGCTAAAAATGAAAAAGACAAACAGAAAAACAATAGTACACATGACACAACATAGAAAACTAAAGAAATAAACAACACGAACCCCACCAAAAACTAGGGGTGATCTCAGGTGCTCCGGAAGGGTAAGCAGATCCTGCTCCACATGCGGCACCTGTCGTGTTGCTTATGTGATTACAAATCCGGTAAATAGTCTAATTCGGTAGGTCAAATTCATGAAAGGGAAGGGGATTGTAGTTACGACGTGAGGAACATATCCGATATCATTTGTGAAATGGTTATTCCATAACGGTCAACCAACTCGTTAAAAGGCATTAAAAATATTATAATACATGTAGCACCTAAAATGTTCAAATTCAGCACTATTAACAAGGAAGGCCAATTAACGGAAATGAACAAACAAATATATGGTAGAAAAATTCGTTTCCAAGACATAATTCAGGCTGAAAATAAAAGACTTGACAATGCTGGGGTACTTCGTATAATATTTGATGAAGAATAGCCATACAATATGCTCACTTGAAACTACATGACCTACATCTAAAAGTTTATGATGTTAAGCTAAGATAGCACGATGGCTTATCAGTATAATGTCACGATAGGCTTACCATACACTATGCTCACTTGAAACTATACGACGTACAGTTGAAAGTACATGATGTTAAGCAAAGATAGCATGACATCGTCTTGTCTTTGAAAATTAATCAGCTGAAATATTAAATTGTATTGTCATGATCCTTATTCACTTCAATAAATACAATTTCCATTCTCAATTTTATGTTTGTTGGAGTTGGGCTTTATGATGGGTTGTTTTCATGACATGTCAAATTGTGATACCGAAATGCTTAGTGAAAACTTTAGACATCAATTATCACTTAACTCTACTAAGGTATTTGCATAGTGTAGTGTTATTGAAGATGGTCAACAACTCCAAGAAAAGTTCCTGAAAATGGAGGAAGAGAGTAATAAAAAAAATGGATGATTATAGAAGTCAAAAGCTTTTGGTTTTGGAATGGTCTGCTGTGACGGCAGAAAAGATGGCAGAAGATCTCCATAACATCATTGGCTCAGACAGAAATTATAAATGTAATACCACAATAATAACTAATTTTACAAAAATAATTACTCTTGAAAATGAAATACGGAAAAATATTGCTCTTCTGTACACATCAGTTTTTATAAAATTTTATTTCAAAATATCTTATAATAAATATGGAGGAAACCCCAAATTTGGGTAAAAAAAAGAAAACTACAACATAGAATTTCAAGATAAAACATGAGAATATAGCTATATTAATATGCTATCAGATTAGAAAAAAAAAAGATAAAGGGAGACACCACTTCTTCAGTACTTTTTTATTTTTCACTTGCAATTATTTAATATTTTTAATATATTCCACTTCGAGAGTTGTTATTTCTTTAGTACAAGTAAAAAAAATATTAGATTTCTCTCAAACATTTACAGTAGTTATTCATTATCTTCTTCCATTTTCATAAAATGCAACTGTTTTTTTTTTATTGTCTTTGATCAAAATATATTTATAAGCTAATTTAAATAACAAGCATTGATATATTTTTATTTCAATTAAACCAGATAGGAAATATTTTATTTCCAACTATCAGAAGTTGTTATATTGTAGTGTTCTTCAGTATTTCATATACCTTCAAGGATGTACTCAGGTGATCTAAGGTAAAATTAAATGAATCAAGAATACTCTACCTTGTATCATATGAAAGAAAAAAAACACCATTCATTCCAAAAAATTGACACTTATTTAAAATCCTCACCTAAGTACACCCTTAATTTAAAGAAATATATTATATTATCAATAAAATCCAATAGAAAGTTTATCAATAAAAGTATGTTATTACATTAATGATTTATTTTATATTGAGTAAAAAGTTGTAGCAACATTTAAAATAAATATTAAGGACATTTTTTTATTAATATACATCAAGAGTCATTTGAAAAATTGCCAAATACAAGGTTGTTACAAGCTCACTTTCACTTAATAATAATTATAACATATTTTCTTGACCATGTTTTTTTTTAAATGAACTGTATTCAAAAAAAGAGCTGCATGCATTTTAAAGCAAGTTAATTTCTTTCATGTTATATTTAATGTTGCTATTTAATGTTGCTATTTTTTTTTTACTCATTATCAAATTGAATCTTAAAATCTTTGAATAATTTCATTTCTGAATGTGTTAGCAGCAGTGTTCTGTTGGTTTAAAACTTGGTTATCCTGTAATAGTGGCAGAGGTGGATCTCTGTTCAGTGGTACATTTCTGTCTAACGCAAAGCCTCTCTCTGGCTTGTATGACAGAGCCCCCACCAGTTGTATGCAAAAATCTGAAAAGTAAATTGTAATTGACAAATGAATCTATCTTTCACAAAAATTATGTTTGGGAAAATGAACTGATTTAAAAAAAAATTATGTGTATTTTTCCAATCTGGTGAATACACAGGTAAAATTAAACAAAAGAAATGTTAAAGAAGGTGAAAATCGCCAATGGCAGTCAGCAGGGTTAAAGAACATCAATTGTAAGTCAAATGCGTAGTCAGGCAAAGTAGTAATGGTGATGATAGTGGTGATGAAGGATGGACAAGACCCAAACCTGGTGCCAAAAAGAGAGTAAAAACAAAAGCAGATGGTATTAAAAACAGGAAACAGTCCCTGCGAATGCAGAAAAGTCGTGCTGTAAGAAAATTAAAAAAATGACCCAAGACCAAGCAGATATTGTCACCAATCAAGTCCAGTATTATGAGAACGGTGTTGTTGACAAAAAAACTGAGACTGATTCTGTCATCTTATCAGACTAGAAAGATTTGCAGAATATACTTACTGATTATAACTCCAAAGACCACATCAGTGTCAACACAGATAGATCCTCCTTAAATTCAAGATATGCCAAGCCAGATACATCCCATCATCACGGCAATCCAAAGAAATACAGTTATGGCTCCTGCTGGATACGCTACCGCTTCTTCCTCAGCCAATTACAATCCTCCTTAAAGTTCTTTACAATCCTATCCTAAATGTGCACAGAATCACAAACAGCAACCGCTTCAAAAAAAAATACAGCTTCTCAGATAGCGAGGAAAATATTGCATGATGCAATCTTGTTTTTTCCTTCAGATTTCAAACCGATATGTGCTAAAATTATGAACATTTATAACTTTGATGGATTGATTGTATTGGGAAATATCCAACAACTGATTAAATCCGGTAAAGATGTGTTTGACGATGATAACAAAGTGGTATTACGTCCAACACAAACAAGCATGAGGTGACCTTCTGCTGTTGTCTTTTCTATAGTCGGGTTATCTGAAGGCTAAGTCAAGATTGGAGGTATATAAATACCGTACTGGACCCCAACAGAAAATGAACGTTGGTTTTTTGTGCTAAGATTGCAATGTAGAACATTTACAAAAATTACTTGCAGGACATAATGTTCATGTTAGAATATTTTAAATCTTTATTTATTGAAAATTAAAATATATTAAATCTGTATTATATTGTTGGTTTATAACTTTTTTCAGTAATGCCTAGTAGGGAAAAAAAATTTTGGACAAAAGAAGTTATGCGGGAGACCTTACGGGAAATTACAAATAACAACATGTCCATAAGGAAAGCCGCTGAAATGTTTAATATTCCCAAATCAACTCTGGCTGACCGAGTTAAAAGACACACATAAAGTCGAATAAAGCGTGTTCCAGATAGCATCATTTGGTGCTGACATTGCATGTTTTTGTATTGTACCAGTCAACGTGCACTCATCAATCCTTTAATCTACCAGGTCTATATAACAATGTTCTCGCGTTAAAGATCATTAGGGAATGACGTGATCCAGTTGTGTCTATCTTTAACAACTTTACAAACAATAATTTCAAATGTATGTTCACTTCTACCTTTACTTTTATACATGTCATGCATACCACATCTCGTTTTCCCCCTGGGAGATGCACATTTATTGAGTTCGTTTTACAACCATATACACGTAAAATAAAAATGTGCATGCCTGTATACTTATTACTAATATCATAAGTTCCTAAACTGAGTAAGTAAAACATTAAACTAGCAAACGGATTTAAAGGATGTCTCAAACATTTATTTTAGGTAAATAACGAAAGTCTAATGGAAGATGTGCAGGACCATTCTGTAATACCGTCAATTAACGACGACAGAGACATTTTCAGTATCCCCCAACTAAGTCAAAAGAAAACTGAAAAAAAGAAGTACTTCGTTATCACCTGCGAAGAAGCATATAAGGAAAAAGTAAAGGAGCAAGAAGAGAAAAAAGAAAAGGAAGCCCAAAAATTGGCAAGAAAAGAGAAAGAAGCAAGCAGAAATGAATATCATGATAATTACAAACAGATTTAAATGAATAAAAAACAATCAACGCTTGAATTTGACTACTAGATACCTTTTGGTTCAAAATGTTGATTAATAGAACTGACATGTGTACAAAAAAGCAATAATATATTTATAATATACAAACTGTTAAATATAACTGATTACATTAATATACTAAATGTGTATTAAAGTGCAATCTGAATTGCAACCATATAAAACATATATTATGAACATTGTTATTTTCAGCCAACCTTATATTATATTATTTAAAGTTAGAGGTGTATGCTGTTTCCCAAAGTAATTCCAATAAGCAATAGGGTTGTACACATTATGTATGAAGTCCTGTCACCTAACACATTCAATCTACATACCTGATCATGATAATGATAGCAAAATATATCCAATCAGAAGTGGATTTAGTATGGGCACCCCCTGATGGAGCTTTTAGCATTTATTATTGCAAAACAAAGGCTTTTACAGACATATTTCTATTACACGTTGTATTAATACCCACGCCCCACTGCAAAAACGAAGAGTAGCTTTATCTAAAGATATGCTACAACTTTCATTTCAAAGAAATGGCAAGTAAAGACAAACCAGCGACGACAGGTAAAATTACAAACTATTATATAATTTTAAAATTTAATGGAGTCTAGATGAAGGGGTAGTCTGTGTAGGGTACGGGATCAGTGAGGCGAAATTGTGGTAATCAGGAGTCAGTGTTGGAAACCAGGAGTTTTAAAATACGGAGTGTTGAGAGTAAATATTAAGAAAAACATACATGATAGACTTGTATTTAACATATTATTATGCAAGTGTCCGAACCATAGTTTAGGATAGTTTTCGGTGTCCGAACCTGAGTTGTAGTTGTCCGAACGACGGTTGATCTACAATATCTACTTTATACTGGTTTCCGGTGTCGAATATGTCCCCAAGGGTGACTGGGGTATAGAAATATGGTCACTTGGTCTTCTCCCGACCGGCAGTAAAACGCTTGCCGAAGTGGGGCGTCCGTTTGGCTGTGCGGGATGTATCAAGTTCGCAGTCACGTCCGGTCAGAAGGGGGACGTTGTATTTATTGTGAACTTGTTCTCGTCCTGAATATGCATGAAATATTTGCCACTGGACGTTAAGCAACCAACAATCAATCAATCAATCCGGTGTCGAATATCGAAAGGTACAGGAAAAAGTATTAGATTCTTAGAGGGAACCAGTTGAAAACATTCAACCAACGGTATAGCCAAAGAGATCCACATGCAAGTTCAACGGCAAGGCCGATATGAAAAGTGATACTGTCCGAACCTTGGTCAGCTTGCACTATTTCTTATTGGTGCATAAAAAGGTGGCAGGTACCGGTTTTGGTGTACCAGAACATGTGTCCCACGCAGAAATTTTGTTTTAGTTAAGCATTGATGTATATATTAAATTGCATCATGTGGACTAAAAAAAAGGAATGTAAATTCTAGGCTAGTGTACTACACACGTTAGTAGTTGCATACACATGTTGGCGATTAATGTCAGGTGATTTACCGTGCACAACCACATAATTAATTAAGAGTCGATCCGGGCAATTCAATTTAATTAGTCATTTTCTTAACTAATAACATTTATTATATATACTCTAAAATGTAAAAACAATCAAGTATTTAAAAAAAAAAAAATAACGGCGGTACGAAGGACAAATCAATGGTAAGCCAACAAGGTCTGATCAAGGCAATTCTGACTCCGTTTTTGTCTTCAACAAGAAAAAAAGAAAAAGAAAAAAGAATGGAGACATTAAAACTTAAGGAAAGGAAATCTCTGAAAAAAAGAAACGTGGTCTAAAGAAGAAGGAAACTTTCACCAATGATATATACTCTTTATTGGGCTATTCCAGAGTAGGTAAAAAATATTAAATAAAAACGAAATACGCAGTTATGCTAAAAAGAAGAAATCACTAAAATCACAGCTTTATTTTAGGAAAAATGTGTTGCTTCAAAAATCTGACAAATCTTATTTTTGTATTTTCAAGTAGTTGTCCGATGTTATACAGCGCATGCTGTTGCAGTTGTTACTTTTCAGTTTAATTAAAATTACACATGTTATGTTTTTATTTCACACTGCATTAAGCAAAAACTATTTAATTTTCTAGGTACAAAAATAAAATAGGCCTCATTTTTATTGCTGTTTTAGAAATATATTGTCAAAACATTTAGCCTTATCAGATGTGGCTTGTACCACAGCTGCATATATGCACTTCGGAAGCTGTCAAAAGATTTCAAGACAAAAAATTGTCCATATCTTGAGTTAGAGGCGATAAAGTTTTCTATAATTTTGTTATAATTGGTCCCAAAAGTAGTACAACACACTGTAAACATTTCATTGAGAAAGCGCAGGTGAAATTTTTTTTAATTTTCATTTATGTTCTAAAAGAAATGCACTACGAATTAATTGTGGTCTCGGACCAAATATGATTAGGACAAAATTCGTCTCAGTTCCAGCAACAAATTTATGTTTATTTTTAACATGGAAACATGACCGCGTAATGGCTTGTGTATATTTCTATATTTGAGTTGACATTTACCTATAATTAAGTTCGAACACTTCATTGAAGAATTCAACAACTGGATTTATCTTGTAGAGGGGGTCGTATCCTGGCTGACCTCTTGGAACTGCTGTTGTATTGTCGCTGCAATGCAGATATCTCAGTATTGCCTGAAATCTATTTCTGGACATCACATCTCTGAAAATTGGGGTTTCAGAGATACCAGACGCTTCCCAGTAGCTTTCAATGGAGGTTTTCTTTACGATATCCATCGCGAGAACAAGACCAAAAAAGGCTCTCATTTCAGCATAGCTAACTGGTGACAATTCATATAATTTTATATTTTTTAAATCTGGGTAAAACACTTCCAGGATTTATGTATTTTGTGTTTAATTTTGTTTGTCTTTTAGCCTCATGCAATGCCTTTTTAGCTGTATTATCATTTAATGTATGGGATTGTTTTTTAAGTGTTTCAATAATTTGCAGTTATTATTGAACTCTTTGATACAATTAGTACATTGTAAAATTTGAATTTCTGCTCTATGATATTTCTTCCAATGTTTGATGTAACTATTGTAGGAGGAATAAATATAGTCTGAACAATCTTTAACGTCACATGACATGCCATTGCTAGGTCATGTCGAAACGGTATTTGAAAGGCCAAATAAAAAGTACCCTTATTTTTAAATAAACTCTTGAATTTTAAGAGTTTTATATAGGATGAACGGATCATATAAACCGGAGGGAAAATATGATACATGCCCAAACAAAAAAATAAACGAGTCTAAATTGAAAACTACGTTCAAAATATATATATATATATGTGTATTCGTTACATTCAATTGTAAATCACAGTCACTTCAACATCTTCAATCTCACAATTTTGTTAACATGTAACACTATCGTTCTGAACGGAAGTTACGGATTCCAGTGTTTACACCTATTATGCAGGTTTGAAGATTATCTTGCCCGTAAGTGTCAATAATGGCATGTTCTATAGCATGGCGACGTCTTGGTGGCAATGTAATTTTTCCTTTGTTAATCCCCAGAAGTTTCTGCCAATAATTTCTTGTGGAGAAAAAAGCATCTTTACAAGGTTCCAACCAGAGTTCCTTGCTGAAACAGAGTCAGTCTTTTTTGTGTGCACTTTGTCGGGTTTAATTCGAACCTCTGTGTCTGCAAGAGCAGGAAGCAAATCAGCTGGACTTACAATTTCTAACAGTGCACCACTAAAGCATTTGGTAATTGTTTTTGTTTTACGCCATGATACTTCTGTGCTAGGTCTACCGTTAGACAAGTTGGAAATGAAAATGGATGTGTTTCATCAAGTGGCAGTAGAGTTGTAGGAAGTGGTGCTGACTTTCCTGTAAGAGACTGCATCTGTCTTATTGACACTGTGGTAGGAGATACGTCAGTTGAAACAATCGACTCTGATGATGATGGTTGCATGACTAATGTTGTAGTTGGTATCACAGTTTCACAGGCTAAAGTTTATATGGCTTGTATGTCGAAGACAATATGTCATCTAGTCCTAAGGCTGTTGATTGTGTGGCAGTCTTTCTAGGTCTAGTCATGGGGGGCAAGAATGTCTCTTCATCTGATGATTCAGCTGGTGAAGATAATATGTCTCTCGAGACTGCTGTCTGATTATTTAAATCTGATTGCTGTTTTGTCTCTTCAGAGGATGGATACTTAATGATGTATTTAACTATACTTTGTTGATCTGTCTCATTGTTGTCTAATAGATCAGGTATACTGTTAGTCAGATAAAGAATGTCACTGATATTTACATCATTCTGTCTTCTTAACATTAGGTGCTTTGTGTATTTAACAGTTCTTCTAACTTTTTTTTCAATTGTAGATGTTGACTCTGGTATGTCTGGTGTCTGGCATTTTCTTTTGTTCCTTTACTAAGCTGACTAAGAATAATAGATGGTTGTGTCTGGGTTGCTGCATACGTTTTATAACGTTTATTGGCGTCAGATGGTATTTCTGCTGATGTGGTGTTTGGTGTTGGCTATTCTTTCATCGCCTGTGAATAGGAGGATAGGAATTCCTGAGTGTTGTTGAAGAGTAGAACATCGTCTGTTTGAATAAAAGCAGAGGTTTGATTGGTACTTTTTACTTGGTTTGCAACTATATCTTTTTGGTCAACGTGCAAGTCTTTAGTGAAACATGGTTTTCTCTAGGAGACTAGACTGATAAAAGAGGCCAACAGAATTCTGGTGGAAAGTTACAAACACATGATAAAGAACATGTGGAGTGTCTTTTTATTATTATTAACAACAAAGCTACAAACAGGTTTGCATATGTGGGCTTTGGAAATGCGTGTGAAAATTTTGAGAATGGCTTGCAATTAATCAAACATTTCAAAATGCCGAAAATATACTTTTCCGGAACTGGGTTACTTTCCAACCACAGATGAAGTAGACAGAAAAATTGAACAGCTGACACCAAATGAGTATTCATTTGGGTTTATTGCCACAAAAAAGATATTAGAACAGATTGCAATTATTATTTTCAATGTTACCAACATGTACAAGACTTTATCTATAAACCCTTGCATTGGCAAAATTTCCAGCTATAAACCCTTGCATCTGAAAGTTTGTTTGGCTTAATTTTAACCATGTTTAACACACATTTTATCACTAAAGGTACATTAGCTACACTTACATTATGCTGAAGCAATTCATAGATTCATGTTTTCAGTTGCGTATTAAAACGTCTTGATTTTTCATCATAACATGTAACAATTCTTTCAGATTTGTCAATATCTTGTAAAAGACTTTCTAAATAATCAACATTAATTTAAATTAAGATATAATCATATCTCTTTTAGTAATTGATGATAATTATTAATACATTCATCAGACGTGTCGTGCAAATTATAGGATATAATAATCTTTAATAAAATCTTTGTTCCAAACATGTCTGATTAAGACTGCAGATACTGTAAGAATGCAGGAAATTTCATCTATTTTTTTTTCAAAATTTTCTTCGGGAAAGCCCCTAGAAGGTTCGTGCCGTTACGCAGCACTCATCGAGAGTACTACTGACGATTCTACTGATAGACATCAGAATGGGTAAACAGGTCTGGTGCAGACAACAATTTAAACGGTTTTTAACTTTCTGATTAACAAAGTTTCACTGGAGTTCGTCTCCTCATGTTAATATCAATGTTCATGTTTACAGAGGCACTGGGGTAAAGCTGATGACCGTAACTGCATTCACGGTCATCCCAAATTTAATTACCTCGTTCAAATCACTTCTGGACCGCTTGCTTTTCCCTTTTAAAGTTTTTCATCTGTTTCTTAATGTATGGGTCATTTAAAAAAATATAGAATTTTTGAAACTGATGAATTTAAATGGAAGAGTTTGACTGTGTATTTTAACCGTTGGATATTAACTTTTAAAATATATACACCATATAATTTAATATGTATATTGTACTTTTACATGGAGATTTATTTTTCATATAACTACAATGATTTTTTTTTCAGAATGGGGAGTGAAAGGCATCATTGCCACTAGACCTGTTGGAATAGACAATAACTGTTTAGTGTCTTTAAATATCAGCTGTATTTGTACGAGGCTAGGAAACAAGGTGTATGCGAGCTTTTTAGCGAGCTACTACACCTGTTTCGAGCCGACTACAAATACAGCTAATATTTAAAGACACTACACAGTTATTGTCTTTATCCTGCAATTAATTCTGTATATTGTTTGTGTTTTGAAAGACACAAAAACTAACATATTTAGCATTTATTTTCGATTTGTAATCCCTTGAGTCCCGCGTAGTAATATCAAAATCACACATTACTCTGAAGACGGGTTCGCAAAAAAGAATCTCGAATGGTCAACAATAATACATCGCTCAAGGCGAATAATTATCTATTTTAACATAACAACTAATTTCAACAGTAAAAACAAATAAACAAACATTGTCAAATTTGAAACAGAAGTGTACGACTTGTCCTACGCTTGAGACTTGACATTCACTAAACATGCATGCTGAAATTGACATGGTTGATTTTGTAACACAATCATACACATTCAAGTTTTAAAATCTACAAGTGTCATTGTCATTGGAATGAACTGGAATACACATTCTGAGGTCACACAGGTTCAAACAATACTCAGTCCGGCAGTGGGCGGAGCTTTAAAGCGATATCTGTATAGTATACAGATATAGCATAGCGATATCTGTAGGGCTGTATCTGTATAGTAGGACTCCCAACTGCAGGATAAAATAGGATTAAACAGTATTATGTACATGAAATGCATGTCTGCTACCTACATGACTTGTTTATTAACTGTTATTCCCCATATATTATTCAAATCTTAGGTTCTTCCATCCCAAAAGTGGTTACTGTTCTCTTACTTTAGTTTGCCTCAAACAAATGTTATGAAACATTTTCACGATACTAATAACCACAAAACACAGATCATTTCTGGTGGAGCCACTTTTACCATTGTTTACAGATCTTGAGTTTTGTCCTTTTATAAAGTAATATACAAGCGGTGCATCATCTATGTCCCATGGTCCCATTTATTTCTTACATGTCATAAAACTCACCCACATCAAGTACTGAACCAATGATGTGATTTGACACAGCTACATCACCCCCACTGTCTTCTGTTGAACAAACTCTTGCAATATTAGTGCTGGCCAATTCCAAAATACACTGGTAATAAAACTCACCCACTTCAAGTACACTGCTGAACCATTGATGTGATAAGACACATCTACATCACCCCAGTCTTTTGTTGAACAAACTCTTGCAATTTTAGTGCTGGCCAATTCCAAAATACACTGGTAATAAAAAAAAAAGTCAGGATGACAATTTATGTAAAAAAAAGTCAGGAACTATAAAAAAAATAAAAAGCAGGACCGGATAGAGTGAAAAATTAAAAGGCAGGACAGAGATTACAACTAAAAAAAAATGCAGGACAAAATTTGTTATCCTATCCCCCCCATAAAAATCAAGTGGTAGCTCCCTTAGGATTCAAAAAAAGATTATGAAACTTTCCCAAAGAAAATGGAATGGAGTGTGGTAAAGTCCAATATCAAGGTGCTCCGATTAGGAGGAACAATAACTTCACAATGCGCAAGACCGGAAACCCCACTTCGATGCTAGAGTTCAACCCAACAAGACGTGCTAATCTTGGTACCTCGAAGACAACGAAATCAAGTGACTGATTCCCTGACTATAACAGATAGTTAAAGGTTTGTAGCCATGAGTATAAACGCCCATAACTGAAACACAACAATACTATAAACTACAAATTTATTTTCCATTACCTGTGGTACAAACAATAATATCTCAATGCATGTCGTTTTAGTTTAAATGAAACAGTTGAAGTCAAAGGCAAAATAATTAATGACGTCTGCATCAGAAATAAAATTCAACATTACTGAAACAATTATCTCTATTTTTATCAAATCGTTATGGATTTAATCAATGAAATCAACTATGAAATCAGCAAAATGACCAGTATAAAAATGTTTGATTCAAGTCAAATGCCATGTAAATACTATGTTGAAGAAAGGTTTGCCAAGTTGATTGAAATCGCGACATCATCAACTATTACCTCGACCGAAAACTTAAATTTGCAGCAGGACAGCCGAACTAACGGAGACGGATGGAAGCACAGACCAGAAAACATCAATACCAAAGAGCATTAACAATCACTTCAACATGTTTTTCAATTGTACAGTCAAGCATTGATGTTTGAAGAAAAAGGCATTGTTTGTTACCATCTTGTTATTTAATCAATATACAGTTTTTCTTTAGCTGAAAAAATATCAATTCCACCTCCCCAAAAATAAAAATAAAAATTGTCTGTAGAGGTATCACTATTCTTTAAACAACAACACCATATATAATCTCAAAAAGACTTTAAAATGTGTGGCTTTATAAGAAGTCATACAAAGTCAGAATATATTTTTTTTTAGCTCGACGGTAATTATAATGTCCACATAAAGGTTTTAAACTATGACACGTCTAGATGAATGCCCTCTCTTTCGTCCATATTTTCGTATGTTCTGTAGTGGGTCGCTTATCAAATTACATGTCTTATACTGTCTAAATGTGTGTTTCTATTGTGTCGTTCTTCTCCTATATTTGATGTGGTTCCATCAGTTTTAGTTTGTAATCCAGATTTGTTTTTATCTCAATCGATTTATGAGTTTCGAACAGCGGTGTACTACTGTTACCAGGATTTGCTAATTTAGTAACACCTGTCAATAACGCTATTTTGCATTTACAGGCTCCACACCAAGAAGTCTTCTCATTAAAATTTGAAGGGTGCGTTTATTTTTGTTTTCTTCTGCTTAATTATAAGTTAATTCCCCCAAAAAACTGCCAAAAAAAGCAGAAAAAGATCAGGGGAAACATGGACGGGATCATTTATATGCTTGGCAGATAAATCCGAAGAACGTGTACCTTTAGTTTTAGAAAAAAAGAGGTTGTAATAAGAGCCTAATTGGGTTCTAAAATAATCCAGTTATGTCTTTGAAGACAATGAAGAGGATGTTTTAGCGAAATAATTTTCAGAAAATGATACTGTGGTTCACCAGTTATAGGATATTGAAGGGATTGAACTGTTATAAAATGTTCGTTCATCAAATAGAAGAAATGTCCAAATGTTGAAGTTGGAGGTTTAGGACGTCCTAAAAGACTTGTAGAAAGCTTTGAGAGAGACTAGACTCTAAAAGTTTAACAACCTTTCCTTTTAACGGCGAACGCACGAAATTATTAAACTTGTTGTTTTCAATTTATTTGTCAAATCTTTATCAACAATAACTATGCTGAAATCGCAAAATAGCGTTATTTTGATAACCTGGCGTATTTAGGACAGAACACAGGAGTCGCTTGTAATTTTTGTGATCGCATTATAAGAGAAGGGAGTCGAGAACTCACCATGAAAACATCCAACATATGGGGACTCAAAACACGACTGTCAGTATTTCAATTCGAAATTTAAAACCACATTCCAGGTAAACGTCAATTGCAGAAGACCACACACCGAGCTTGTCAATTAGTAAAGTTTTATCTTTGTTGTAACATATATATTTGGCTTATGGGTGTCGAGGAGCACAAACTAGGTTGTGTAAACACTGGAATTTTTTTTAAGTCTTCAATACACACAGCTGAATATGCACATCAGAGATATGTGCATAGGCAGAAACAAATGAAACACAATACCTCACATACACGATGATTTACAGTATATGGAAAAGAGTATAAGTACTAGTATGAGTCATCTCTGTTTAGACAAAGGTCAGTTAAACCAAACGTACATACATAAAATAATCAGCACTTAACATTACAATACCACTGAAAGTGCACTGCTTTTCATATTGCCATAGAACAGATAATTTATTGTTGTCCAGATTTTGATAGTTAAAAGTTTATTGTTTTTAAGCCATCCTGTTTTGGAAAGGAAAATGTCTATTCATTTATCTTTGAATAATTATAACATAATATTTAACCTGAAACCTGGAAAAATGAGATCAACAAACACATGCAGAACGTAAATGATAATGGCACATAAAAAGTTAGTTCCATTGTTGTTTTTAATTAATATACATTTTTACAATATATTTGATAATATGACATGAAAAATGATGTATGATAGAGAAATACAAAGTTTTTTCAAACATTTTTTTTAACTATTTGTGTAATAATGGTTTAATTAAGATTTTGGAAATTTAAATATTATGTTTCAGAGGATTACCCGGGCACCATGATTGCAGAATCTGTCGGCGGACGAAAAGCTTGGATATAAAGAAAAAGCTCACCAACCAGACAACAAACAAAACATAAGCAGCTAAACAACTGTTTAAGAAAATTGTTAGCCAGGTATGTAGACTCACTATACTTTTGTTGAAAGAGTTTTGAATTGATTTTCCAAGTGTTATTCATCACTTATATTTAAGTTAAAAAATAATTAACATGGCTACTACTACCACTACGGGTTTGTGTGGTTTAGGACCTTGACTGGGTATAAAACAAATATGACAAATGCCATACTTTATAAGGTGCAACCAGAGCAGCCGCCAAACATGCATTACCGGGATCCAGGTGATGTTTTGCCACGACAGGCAAAACCCCGTGTTAATGTGGAGGCACGAGAAGCGGCACGTCGCCAACGTGAAAGGTATGCCGCTGAACATAAAAGTAGAATTTCCAAATTTGGTAGGTGCCATTACTGTCCCCCGAGACAAAGTGGCGTACATTTTCGATGTACCGAAATTGGGACCGCGGTTACAATTGAAGGCCAAGCCTGGATGGTGTCCAGAATACAAGTGACTGTGTTGTAGCGTATTGTGTAATGTACCTGCGACTGTGCTATTGTTATATGGACTTATTGTGAACTTTGTTTGATTTTGCGTTTTAAACATGTTTATTTTATAATTTGATATTTTTGTTATAGTTTTAAATATTTTTATTTTTTGATAATTGCCATTTTCGTTTGGATTGTTTTGGAAATTGCCATTTTTTAAGATTTGGAAATTGCCAATTTTTTGAAGTTTTGGAAATTGCTATTTTCCTTATTTGAATGTTTTGAGATTGCCATTTTACATGTTTATTTTGTTTTAATCAAATAAAATAAAATAATTTTATTGCCATATAAATCAAAAACATGATCTGTGACAAACATAACATATATACAAAAATACACAATACAATATTAGTATGTTAGATTGATATGTGCTATAGGAGAAATTGAAACTTTAAAGTAAAGTCAAAGATGTATGTCTTATATAAAATTTAATCTGGAAATTTATTGAAGTTAAAATAATTTGATCTAAGTGGGGAGGAGTGTAGCGGAATTGGATTATGCAAATTAATTGTTTTGATAAAATTGCCTGTAAAAATAACCGGTTTTACGTATATAATTTAAATTTTATAGTTCGTGTTCACAGAAGAGGGAGAGACTTTGCCACTTACCATCTAGTTTAACTTTGTCTTACATATTTTTGGGTGTAAATTGTGTTTTTAAGAAGATAGTTCCGATATTTCATTTTGGAAATCTTTAAATGTTATGTCATCCATTTTGGCACTGATTCCAAATGATGTCTGATACCACGATTTTCATTGGCTAATTATGGGTTATGAATTTGAATAAATAATTTGATTGATCAACGGTGGTATAAAAGCGGCCGTTTGTTTCTTGGCCAGTGACTTGAGTAAAGTCTACTTCTTTCTCCTCTCTCTATATACATAGCCGAAATTTTGTCAGTGATACAGTTTGATTAAATATTGTCCCCCTTCTAAGTAGACTGGCTAAATTTTAAGATAAAAATGTAGAATTTTATTTGGTAAAACTTTTCAATCGTTCACCGCAGTGTGTTCTTCTGATTTTATATTTATTTAGTGATTTTGCGATGTTAATTACAAGTAAATGAGCCATATTCATACACGTGTCGCGGCGCACTCGACTTTCCGTAGAAGTGAATTGTCAATACCTAATTCGTTTATCAAGCAGTTAATGTAAAGTGTTTTACACACTAAAACGATGATGTCTGGGGCTTTATCTGCGGGGACAACAACATATTTGTCATGGAGGTAAGATATGTGTTTTGCAACTTTTGTGTCTTTAAAGATTGACGTTGCATTGACATTGATAGACCCATTCAGTTTCTTAATCCTGATTTGTATCGACGACTTGACTCCCGTAATCCATTCGGAAAGCTCTGAAAGCACTTCCTGCAACAAAATGTATTTTCAATATATAGTGTTTTCTATAGATATTGTTTTTAGCTTAGCACACTTACGAAATTATCATTGCCAGTACATTATTTATATGCACCGATAAATATTTCTGTATCTGAAGTACGTTATATCAATTATAACCATTTCACCAAATGCATACGAATCGGAGGCGGATACACGCCATTATATAAAACTGTATCTCAATTGTTTGTAACTAAAATATGTTGACAAGAAGTTAGCGGAAGAAATCTATAACAAGTCTCAACCAATCATTGAAAGGCCTTTCCTGTAAAAGTGATGTTTTCGTTATGTACTTTACACGACCTTTCAATTGATATACGACAAGCATACCTTCTGAAACTTTTCGCTTTTTACACTTAATGACCCCATTCGGTTACATTTTCGAGATTGGAAATATCAGATTGTTAGTCCTGTTACTTGTAACATTGTAATTTAGCTCCAAGTTCGTAATAATTACGTGGAAATTGTAATGGGTGGCATGTTTGCTGG
This sequence comes from Mytilus edulis, assembly GCA_019925275.1. NCBI lineage: Eukaryota > Metazoa > Mollusca > Bivalvia > Mytilida > Mytilidae > Mytilus > Mytilus edulis. The sequence continues at coordinate 9,316,929 of CM034354.1, forward strand.
ACTATTACATTTTTAAAAGTTTGAATACCATTAAATTTTAAATCTTTTGAAGGCTATGTAAATTAAAAAGTAGGGTGAATATTACAAATATAATTAAAACATAAAAATCATTATTAAAAACATATAAAAATCATTATTAAAAACAAACTAACAAATTAAACATTTCTAAAAACAATAAATTATTCTTCTTTCTATGTTTACTTTTTACCTTTGTTAATTTACCCATTATGGTGACTGTATTTCCTTCGACTTTCAACTGCGTCGATTATTTTGACAGCCTCTGAAATAGCATCAATGAGTATTTTCGCCTTTGCTTTAGTCTCGTTCTCGTCACTAACAGTGACATCACTTGCCAAGGACACCACAGTCGGCTGTTAATGACAATTGTGTTGTCTGCCTTTTTTATGTAGTTTCTCAGCATCACACTTTTGTCAAGTTTCAGCATTGACATCTTGGCACCGTCATAGAAGATGGCTGTTATGAATCCGGTACCATCTGCTACAGCAATCTTGGTGGAGGTCTTTTCAATCCCATGTCTTAAGTACTTGGTTGTTACAGACAACCTTCACCCTTATTGGTACATGGTACGGGGGTATTACAGGGCAATTTCATTAACCTTTCATGGTCTGAAATGTATATAAACAATGATATAGAATCTAGATGACTGTACATAACATGAAATTTGGTGATTTGTTTTGACTGTTATTTACATTTGGTTCTGATAATTCTTTTTTTAAGACTGCAATATCAACTTTATAATGTATTGGTACTGAATTATGTCCGAACTACTATTAAAATGTACAGTATTATTCCTGTTAACTCTTGTTGTATATCGTCAGGCGTTGTATCATCACCTTCTGGTTCAATATGTAAAGGCCTGGTGTCTTTTCATTCTTGTTGTATATCTTCAGGCGTTGTATCATCACCATCTTTCCTAGAGGTCTAAGTCTGCCAAGGTGGTCTTGGTATGTGTCCCTAGCCATTTCCATGGCATCCTTTTTCTTTAGGGTTGAACTGCTTCTTCTTCATCCTCATCATCGACAACAGGGATCGCTTGAAATATGTTGGCTACACCCGATGTCTTGTTGCGATTCTTGAGGTTCTTCAACTTTGTCTACTTGAGAGTTATCTTGTTCCAATGGCGTGTTTATCCTTGCAACTACAACTTCACGCTCCACCTTTTTACTGGCGTTGAGCTGCAAGTAAAAGAAGAAAAATAAATATATGATATATTTTATCAAATAAAAATATATTTAATGAAAAACCCAAGTTGAGATTGATGTAATAATGTTTGAAGTATTGTGAGTGCCAAAACTAGAAATTTTTTCTCTTGAATAGCTAGAAGTTTGCGTGGTGTGACAAACTGTATGTTGGTTCACCCGTGAGTTCACGTACGATGACATCCGTCTAAACAGGTTTGGGTCTTGTATGATTAGGTTGAGGCCATTTGCCATTCTCCTTTAGATTCTCCAGCACTTTGGCAGTCACACCTGGTTGCATATGGACAAAGGGTCATCTGTGAGTTTTCAAACAGAAACCTGAAGGTCTGGAACTGAAAGACCTGTGGCAAGTTTGTGGATTTCTATCTTCTGTTCCAGATTGTAATGTTGCATGCATGCACATACTCTTCCACATGTCAAATCGAGTAGTTTGTAAATTTTGGGTATCATCCTTAGGAAGGTTATCGAATTTTTTGTTAAATGAGGGGTACTGTTTGATGAATTTCTCATATGTCTGTCTTTTTTAACAAAGTATATGATGCTTAGCAAACTGCTCACCATCTATAAGAAATGTGCCCTTTTTGTAAGTCATAATTCGTGAGTTGTAATCCAGAAAGCTTTCAAGTTTACCTCTCTATTTTGCTCGAAACAACATGAATTTTGAAATGGAGTTTGACTGAACTTTGTGTCTGTTTTTGAACCTTTTTAGACTCTTCTCATAATGAATAACAAATATGCACTTCTTCGTGATAGTTTCTTTTTGGCCGGTTGGCTGCCTTTAGGGGTCTGCAAACTTTATTTAGATTGAGGGTCTTTACAACATTGGATGCCATGTTATCTTCAGAGACTAGTTGTGAGAGGCGGTATTGAGTTGCTGCAGGTATGTGATATAGTTTTTGCCCATGCTTTTGGTCTGTTATGGATATGTTTTTTTACTCTCTCACCCTGTTTCCTCAAATTTTGTGTTGTTTCTTTCGGGTTGAATTTTTATAGTCATTTTCTCCAGTTATGTTCTTCTCATGAACTTTCTTGGCTTCTGCCAACTGTCTACTTAAAAAAAATCAACATGAAAGAGCAGAAATATGAGAGAATGGCAACTTAATTGCCATTCTCTCATATTTCTGCTTTCATGTTGATTTTTTTGTCTCTGTAGAGCTTCTTTTAACACTTTCTTCTATTCTTTGATTTCCTTGTAATTGGAATAGTTATATTATGTCAGGAGTACAACATTCTAACACGGGTTCAAATGACTCATATATTCTAAAATATAATAACTATTTGATTGAAGAATACATGTGAAAATTACCAGATAAACTACATTATTTTACCTGATCACAATATCAACTCTATAAAGTAGAGAAAAAAATTATTGGTGATATTTCTGAATATTTACTGAATTTTGGCCTATACAGCCAGTATTCAGAAACTAAAATATTTAGAAACTAAGACATATTCAGAAAATTTATGGTTCAAATTGATGTATTTACAAAAAATAATATTCAGCCATTTTTTCAGACAAAATCAGCAAAATATTCAGAAAACTTCAGCCAATATGTTCGTAAACCAGTGTAAAATATCACCTTACAGTCACTGATCAGCACTATTTGAGTATTGAATGTGGTTTTTTTTAACATTTTTATGCAAGTTTGCCTTGTGAACTACCAAATTTATTTCTAATCTATAAATTTCTTGTTTAGTTCTGTGCTGTTTACAGCTCTCCTCATACATAAAGGCAACAGTAGTATACCGCTGTTCAAAACTCATAAATCCATGGGGAAAAAACAAAATCGGGGTAACAAACTACAACTGAGTGAAACGCATTAAATATAAAAGGAAAACAACGACAAAACATTAAAATGTGACACACACAGAAACAGACTAAGCATTAGACAAAATCCTATGAGAATAACAAATATAACATCAAAACCAATACAACCTTCACAATTTATGAAATAGTCGTGGTCACAGTTACTAGTGTTTAGATTTTCAGTATTAGAAATGTTTATGTTAAGATCTTAAGTATTAGAAATGGAAGATTCATTCTGGAACTCATGCGACCCATATGTATACACATTTGATGATAAATCACAGTCACAGTTACTTGTGATAAGTTCCTCTAGGGCAGAACTATCAGGTTTAGAATGTTCGTCCTAAAGCAGATGACGTACATGTAGGAACATCCAAAGGTTCACTGTCAAAAGATACATCTTGACTATCATATCGTGGCTTTTTAACACGATTGATTTTGAATCGAATTTCGGACTAGAGGTGGACGACGAGTATGAGGTTTTTAATATGACCTTGTCCAAGTTTAAGAGTAGGGTAGGGATTCGCTTCAGAAGGGTGACTATCAATAAGATGTTCGGAGCATACTAAAGAATCTTTATTTGGTTTCTAAATCTCGCCCTTTTTTTTTTGCTGTTTATTTCTGATTTTTATTCACAATTTTCTGTTATCTAGATCTTTAGTTAGGAAGGGAAAGAGCTTAGGTGGTATCTATGATGAGTTTATTCACATATGCTACGACATGTGCCTTTATTACTGATGAGTCTTTTGTAAATGAAACGCGCGTCTGGCGTATATATAAAATTTAGTCCTGGTATTTATGATGAGTTTATTTATTACAGTCATGAATATGTCACCAACAATAGCTCTTGAAACTCTTGGTCAATCTTTTTTTCTTGTACGGTTTTGTTTACCCATGAAGTTGCAATTACCACGAAATGTTTGTGAATCAGCACCACGATACCGGCCCCTGTACACCAAAGCACGCTACAAAGTACAAGTCCCTGAATTGTGTTTCGACGATTTCCTAAATAATCACTATCAAGCCCTGTAACAGATATGATTGCGAGTTCATCGCTGATTGCTGTACATGGTTCATTGAATCGCTGTTGTTGGTGGTCAAGCCTGGCTCGAAGTAACCTGGTGGTGTCTGTCCCTCCCATAACTCGCGATTTATTCGTGCTCCACGAGTACTAATATATCGATTGAATAAAGCTGACAGTTCCTTTGTTCGTTCCTGAATCTGTTCACTCTTAACATCGAAACAAATGTCTTCATCGGAATGAACTAATCCTTGATCACCGAAGATGCTGTCTAGTACCCGTATTTTTTGTCGATTCCATCATCCATTGTTTTCAGTTTTACATTAGACTTTAAGTGTCGAACACACGGATGTTACCGGATTCGGGGAATGCCTTTGATTTTGTTAACCCTGATACTCGTCTGTACCAAGAAGTAGTTGTTTTTTGTCTGCGTCGATTAATTTCACTCTAAGATGATTGAAAAAATTGCTGAATATGTCGAAGTCGATGTTGTCGTGAATACAAACCGGACCTATACATATAATCGGCGGTTCCTTCGTCTTCTCCATCACAACAACCATCTGCTTGTAACAAGTCACTGTCACGTGCATATCACAGAGGTTAAAGGAGTTGTCTACTCCTATGATCGATAGTCCGAGTCTTATAGTTGTGAATCAGAGAAAAGTATCAGACACGATACTTTCCCTTTTATCTTATTATAGATAGGACAATGATATCTTTATCACGACTGGTATCTTGTCTATTTCGTTTATGTGGTCTGTGATATTTTAACCACTTACGGAATGGCCTAAATTTTGTATCCGCTGCTTTTTCTCATCATTGTAATTGTTGTAGTGCAGTTGCTCCCTGGTCACCTTACATTTGTTTGTCAACTTATTATAAACATTCAGTGGTCATCACGCTTGCGGGTGTTTTTAAATATTCTTCGCCAGATTTTGAATTGCCATGAGGTGCTAAGCCTGGAAACTGTCCTAAATATTCGAAAACAGCTACACTTTCCTTTACTTACCAAGAAACTCTTTTCTAATTCGAATCATTCTTCAATGTTGCGTAGCGGTCTCCGGAATTGGCTGTGGTTCAATTGGAACATAAACTCTCTTTTAATGCGTAATCGAGACATCTTTAAACTACTGCAAATCATCCAAAATGACTTTCATAAAGGAGCAACCACTTTACTTTAAAAAAAGGGGGGTGTCTGAGTCAGATTTTTTTCTCGCGAAAGTTTATATTTATATATTTTTCTATGGTACTAATTCAATATTTGACACTATAATGTATGGGCAAACTTTGGATTCAGAATATTTGTCCATTCTAATCATCTGTATGACCCGATTTTTTCAATTGGTCGTTCCCTATTAACTGCTAGAAAAGTTGTTCAGAAATTTGAATTCTGTCTTATTTTGTTTTTACATTGATACACAACATGACATTTCTTTGAAATAATAAGTTAATTACCTTGTATTCTATTTTGAGGAATTGCTTCCCCAAGGTTAAGGATTTCTGGATAGACTCTTGCCATGGTGCTCCCTTCCCAAGTTTTCAAAGTAATTCTGCAACTTTTTTAGATCTTCAAATGCTTTGGCTTCATCAGCAGCATAGTTGTCCAGCCCCTTCATGCACGTTCTAATGTTTGTTTCAACTGCCTCCAGTATTCTCAAATAAGATCGTGAACTTGCTGTAGCATCAAAAGGTGTGTCTTTACAATAAGATTCATATTGTTCAATAACACGGGTTCTTACACGGCACATGCAACACTTCCCCTGATGAAATCTTGAGATGTGTCTCTCCATATGGTGCATCTGTCATTATGAATGGACTCATAACGAAGTCCATGAAATGGCTTATCTGCTCATCTGTCAAACCCTCTCGACTATATGATGTTTAACTAACAGGTTAGCCAGTACCAATCATTGAAGAATGTTTTCTAGCTGTGGTGTACTTGTATTTTGAAAGTCAGGAAAAAAATCCTAAATTGCTTTCAAGGAGTAATTTCCAGCAAACTGAAGGACGGACACCCAGTATTTCTATGTCCCCGCAAAAGTGCAAGGAGGATCAAAAATAACATTAGATAAGAGTTTCCATCTGATGAGTTGAGCCTTTTTCGGACTAAAAAATGTTACCTTGAATTTGACCTTTCAATGCACTTAAATTTTTCATAAATGAGTCATAAACTTGTATGTTTGGTGTATGAAAGCATCATTCTTTTTTTTATTTAATGGTCTTATAAAATATTTTGGAAAGTTAACGTTACATAGATACCAAAGCAGGTGACCAGTAGATAACAGTGTAAAATTTGGGTTGTTTACTTCCGGTGATGGTTACTTTCGTTTATGCAATGAAATGTAGTGTGAAGTTTTCAAGCAAAGCGAGAAAAGAACAATTAAATATGCCCCTCCTTTGAAAAAATAATAAATCAAAATATTTGGAAGAAGAGATTCATTTTATTATTCCTTTCAATAATTTTGACACCTTGCACCAGTAGTCCGTATTTTAGTGGCACTAAGTTGTTCAACCCAATATGCCCAAGGTGTCATGTTTGCTGATGTTATTACTTATGGATGGGAAGACCTATCTTCAGCATGTTGCCACAGAATGGAGGAATAAAGCATTGCGGCGAAAGAAACATATTCAAAGCAGGCTGAGGAAATAAGGGCCGGGACAAGACAGACAAGGAGTGATTGCCTTCAATTTGAAGGCAATACATGCAGCGGTAATTTCTTATCTTTGGTGAATGTCAACGAATATTGATTTTCAAGAAAGTAAAAGTTTATGTTTACTTTTTGCAATGATATAGATTCAATATTTTATTATAGGCAGTAATATTATTTCTAATATCAGATCAATAGCATTGTCATGATTTTGCCGCAAGCATATATCAAAACTAACAATCTAAAATCAGATTAAAAGATCATTATCTTATTAATCATGATCAGATTAAAATGTTACCGAATTATAATTACGAATAACTCAAAATTATTACATATATACTTTATGATAATCACAAAAAAAGTAACAGAGAAGAAATGTTTAAATATCACATTACGTACACAAACAATATATAGAATGTACTGTGTCAAAACTCTAGAAACAACTTTCGAGAAAAGGAAACACCAAGCCACATAAAGCGTTTTATACAGCCTAGGTGGTCAAGTGTTCTAGAAGGCTGAACACTAGACTTTAGACGGTATTGAGGCGATATCATAACTCGTCATGAGAACAAATACAAATGCATCCACAGATATTGAGAAGAATGTGTATACTTCACTCGTTCTCTTTGAGCAGTCAAAATGCGTCAACTGTATATTTCGATGTTATATATAGTCACTGACCCGATATCACTCTTCTCATGAATATTTTAATAGAAGATTCCGAAATATTATGTAATTCTTCATACGACCTTTTCAACCTGTCCTTGTTTTCATTGCATACAATGATGCTTGGAACGACTCAACCTTGTTTCTTTTGCAATTATTGGAAACACATATTTCATTTGTTAATATTTTTTGTTTGCAACCTATAAATCACTGTTTTATGTTTATGGTTGATATTTTAATCCATACTCAAACGATTTAGTTCACCATCGAGTGTGGGATTCAACGGGTAATGTACATTTCATTGTGTTGTATATTTCTCCGAAAGCAGGATATGAGGACTTTTTAAAGGAGATTTCCCCCAATATCTAAATCAAATAAATTACTTTAATTATTGTCTTTGTATGTTAGTCATCCTTGGTGGATGGATGGATCTATCTTATATAGTTGTCACTTAACAGTAAAAAAATGATCGTTTTAAATACATTTAATGCGGTGCAGCACTTTTGTATTGTGAAATCAACTTACATTATCTATAAATTTGTAATTGCAGTGTGAGGTACTGGAATCAGTGGGTTTGAGATTGAGTGGAGTTGCCCCGACGGAGGAGGTGAACCCAGTGGTGTTTGCCTCAAGAGGAGCACTGTATAAATGCAGGAAAACTTTCAAACTTATATAAGGTTTATGTAAATGATGACTGTTTAATTTCTTTTTTATAAAAGTTGGCTCCTATAAGGAAATATTTTACTCTTATTTGTGTTTTTGTTTGTAAATGGTAATTGTCGAAACGGCAATAAATAGCCAATTCGATTGTCAATATAACAAGTTTGAGAATTGACAATTGGTATTTGCTACTTCTCTGCTGAGTACATGGCATATAGGAGTAGGGAAATATTGATAGTTTCGGGGTCAAACTAAGGCCGCCTAGGTAGAATGATTTGTTTCACGGTTACCTAGTGAACTAGCACGTAAAAGATCCGGCTCATCATCATCATCATCATCTTTTTTTAACAGGAAAAACACAAGTTGGGTCTAAAGAATTAGAAAAGAAAGATCTTCAACAGCTGGTGAGGAAGCAGGTTAATTCTGCATGGGGTAAGTAATGGAGAGAAAACAAATAAAGATAAGCTGAACACACATCTGATATGCGCCAAGTGAAACAATCATTACAATAAGAAACATAAGTTTACTGGAGGATAAATTTTTGATAACAGTCAGCTTGATTTGCGTTATTTACTAAAATAAAAAATCACCAAAAGGGGAGTACCTCTATTCACTATATTTCCTTAAGGAATCTTATAGATTTGTTATCACATAAGCGACACGAATGGTGCCACATGTGGAGCAGGATCTGCTTACCCTTCCGGAGCACCTGAGATCACCCCTTGTTTTTGGTGGGGTTCGTGTTGTTTATTCTTTAGTTTTCTATGTTGTGTCATGTGTACTATTGTTTGTCTGTTTGTCTTTTTCATATTTAGCCATGGCGTTGTCAGTTTGTTTTAGATTTATGAGTTTGACTGTCCCTCTTTTATAAAAAAAATTATGTTTTGTAAGTTTTTAATGAGACGTCTCATTATTTAACTCAAACTTAGACTCAACAAAGAAGGAAAATATTTAGCTTTTAGTGAAAGTTGTCCTGTTGCTAAATGTTCATAAATATCTTCTAGTTTCTACAAAGAATCACTTTTTAAAAATCAAAGAATTTTATTAGTAAAGTAAATGCTTTTTTTCTTTTTCTTACTTTAGTATATCGATTCCTTACTTCATTTGTTTTTATATTATCAAAGCAAAAAAATCAACTTCAACAAAATGCCCATACAAAGATGTCAAGGATGGAAAAGTGGATGTAGAGATTAAGGGATTGCCGGACAATGTTGGGCTGAAAGATCCGAGCTGGTACGGGATAAAAACACTGAAGACCATGCTGGATTCAAATATAGAGTTTAAAATTCGGTAAACAAGTTAGCATTATGTTAGACACATATAAGATACATAAACGTATTAAAATAAACCATCCCAGAAAATCCCAAAAATAAGCACTGCTGAAACTCAATATGATGATGATGAGAAAGATCGATCTATGGAAAATGTTTATATGAAAAAAAGCGTCAAATTTCAGGGTAAGTCAGTTTCTATTGAGTCTTTAGGATACATTGATAACTTTGATGACAGTGACAATGACCTAGACTACAATCTCACAACAGAACACTCAAGTGACAGTAAATTTTCTGGAAATAACGGAGAACCTACGAAAAGAAAACCAAAAACTCTTAAATCAGTCTGAAAGAGAACAGCACGAGCAACGGCAACAAAGGAAAGAAATAGGTTCAAGGCAAATTCTTTCAAACATAAGCTTCAAAGTAAGGGAGTATATAACATCCCAGACGAGTACAAAACTCACAATATGTTGCATTAATTTGAAACGGTTTACTTGCAAAAAGAAAATACTGCTTCCGATAAAGCAAAATCTCACATGTTACTAATGTGACTCGCGTAATGTTTCATATAAATGACGATGAAGACGAAGGGGTCACAATTGGCATCACAAAACACAAATGTGAAACCGAAGCCATTACCTTCGATGGGCTTATTTTGATAACATGAAGGATACAATGTCAGGTACAATTCTTAACTACATAAAACATTTCAAACATTTTATAAAATATCTGACGAATGTTGCCAAACTATACAAAACTTACAGAGCTGAGTATGATAGACTATTACACAAACTACTTAATCTGAACCTGTGAGCCTCAAGGTACAAGGCTGCAGAAAAACTGAAAATAAGACAAGACAGGAGCAGTCGACCCGGCAAGAATTGACCCGCCCACGGTATTTGAGGTCCAAACAATAATTCGCGTAGCAGAACCGAAAGAATATATTGCTCATGCGTTGGTACTTCGTTCGCATAAGAATGTAATCAGCTACATCAATTCATATCTTGGTGTTTTGATGTCCATGGGCCGGGGTCATCGGTCTGGAATTTTGGAAGACATGCGTTTTGTTGAATATACTTTCCATTGCATAAGCATTGCCCATTACAAAACAGGAAAACCTGTTCATTCAGTTAGACATGCCATTGTAAAGGCCTTTCTCAGCTACTCTTGCTTTGAGTATCTTTTTCACCATTTTCATAGCTGTAGCGAGTCAAATAATTTTGTAAAACTATAGTTCTCCTATCCATTATCTTTTATTTCCCATTTTCCTTGTGATTTCAATTTTTTAGAGTCCCCTTTATAAGATTATATCATTTTTGGAAGTTCATAATATCGTGTTCCATTGTCAAATTCCGAAAACTTAATCACAAATATTGATATCACCGTTTCTGCCATGATTTTAAAATTGAAAATCAGTGATATCACCGTTTCTGCCATGATCTTAAAATTGAAAATCAGTGATCAGATTACACGCACCCCCTTGGTGCAACCTAAGATAATATTACACGCACTTCCGAACACACATTATATGATATGCGCATTACAATGGCCGGACAAATAGCCCTGACACTATTCGTCCACTCTGTTTCAGTGTTTACTCTTTGTGTTATTTAATCTGTCCAGTAATACTTAAAGAGAGGCTTTTATTTTATCTATCATTTCAGTATCATATTTTACTGTTTTTTCTTTCAGATTGATTTCAATGTGGTACTAATGATGGATCTTGTGCATCTTACACCATTCGTCCCAGCCTATGGAGATCGCATAGCATTAATGCAGTTCTCCAAGAGGTCACAAGGAAAGAAGAATAAATCAACGCTATTTACTAAGGTGAAAAGATTGATTGATTGATTGTTGGTGGCCTAGTGTCCAGTGGCAAATATTTCATGCATATTCAGGACAAGAACGAGTTAACAATAAATACAATAGGTAGGTTGTTATAATAGAGGATGATGGTCGGGGAAATTTGGACTGCCACTGGAAAATGAGGGTATATTGGATAGATACAGAAATTTGGCCTTGCAACAGGCCACCTACAGAGACCCCTCAAAGAGTTGTTGCAAGGGTTCTTAACGTGCAAAGAGCGTGGCACACTCTTTACACGAGACATCGGATTTAACGTCCCCTTCTGACCGGACGTGACTGCGAACTTGATACATCCCGCACAGTCAAACGGACACCCCACTTCGGCATGCGTTTTACTGCCGGTCGGGAGAAGACCAAGTGACCATATTTCTATACCCCAGTCACCCTTGGGGGTACTAAGGTGAAAAGAAAATTTAAACAAAAGAAAAACACTAGTTCAGAGTCTGATAGTGAAACAGAAAAAAATTCCATAAAGAATGCAAAACATGTCCACCTTCTCGGAAATACCAATGCAGCTAAAAAATAGAGTTGACATTGGATGGCATCATTTTGATAAAACTATAAATCAATATAAGCAGGTAAAGGAAAAAACTGGTGGTGGAGTCAGAAAACTAGAGGTTGACATTGACACAAAAGCTGAAGAGTTAATGCAAACTGGGATTGACCTTTTTTTCATTGATGGTCAGTCCTCTCATGGATCAATAACAGAGTTGGATTCTGTATTGAGAGATTTAAAGCAAAGTAAAGTTAAACTAACCAGTGCAGTTAATGAACTAACATCTTATCGAAAATGGCCGTAATCTTATACATATCCGTACCGGTTACGGAACACGGTTTCGTAAATCTTCAACTCGAGTATTTTAATAAAAGTCAAAATATTTTTTTTCGTGAGAAATGTCTTCCCCCTCCCCATTTAATAAACAATTTCAGGTCCTTTGTGCACTTATCATACTCCTTTGTGGTCCTTAGTGCTCCTTTGAGCACAAAGGAGGTCCTTTGCGGTGTTTTTAGAGACCGTGACAAAACTATTATATATTCATTAATACTACTTTTTCTGTTAAGTCTGTTTTTCATTATATACATTTGACGTGACTCTGTACTTATGTATCCCGTCATACTTTGAACCACACAATTATTTTATTTATTACTATTACTTTTTCTGTAAAGTCTGTTTTTTGTTATATCTACTTTACGTGACTCTGCATTTATGTATGCCGTCATACTTTGAACGACAAAATTAATTTATGTCTACCTGTGCCAATTTCAAACGCGCAATTTTACACCAGTACTGAAAACCTTCCATTCTTTACGGGTAGACTTTACATAGATTAATAAAATCGTATAAGATAAGCAGAATGAAAATGTTAAATTTGATGTATGCCTTTTAGTGCTTCTTCGTTACATTTGTTGTTTTTATAGTGATTAAGATGATAACACAATGCTGACTGCTGTACCCCTATTTTTGACATTTTTACTCTCTGAGTATGTCTGTTTTGTTCACGCATCGTTGACAATGTAATGGAACTTGATGCGACTGTCATACAAATGAGAGGTTTAGCTAGCTATAAAACCAGGTACAATCGACCATTTTCTACGTTAGAAAATGCATGTACCAAGTCAGGAATATGACAGTTGTTATATCTGTAACCGGAGCTAGTTATCCTGTCTTGTTTTTCATGTAACTTGTGAATTATTTATTTGTAAATGTTGATGTCTTGTTTTAGTACGGTATGATTGTTTAAAGAGATCAACCGAAATGATAAATTGGAATATTGCAAAGTTAAGGTTACATAGTTACCAAAGCAGGTAACCAGTAAATAACAGTGTAAAAACTGGGTTGTTTACTTCCGGTGATGGTTACTTTCTTACATGCAATGAAAGGTTATGTGAAATTTTCTCTGTAGCTCTGGAAAGGATTAAACTTTATACATGCAAAGTATTTCGTTGGTTGAAATAAAGGTAAATATTGTACATTTTTTTTTAAAGTGCTAATTTAACAAAGACTAATAGGGGAAAATCAATGGTGGTGTTACACCTATAGTTATTTCTTATAATTTAATTCTAACTTTCATTTTAAACCAGAGAGAAAAACATGACCAAACATTGATGACGTGATGGTCACATGACTAAATAAAGTATATGAGCTGATAGAAAACAACTTCAGCCAATCAGAAGAAAAGTTGCCTCAAAAATTTCATTTTTGAAGGATAGTACATTATCTGTAAAGAGGCAAGAAAGATGAACAAGTTCAAGGTCCTTTTTTTGTATTTTTTAAGTTTGTACAAAACACATCATTACAAAAACACGTGTAGATCTAGATTCAGTTTTAGTGTGTTGCCCATAGGACTGTACTGTGTTTAAAGACTTCACAGTAGTAATAATTTTAAATAAATACATTCTACTTGAGATAAACTTCAGACATACCATAAATAATCTGAATTTGGTAAGGGTGTTATAATGCTGGTTTGGCCTCATACTTGGAATTAGCAACACATGATATGCTCCGCCCCTGGCGTTCCTGATCACTGTATAGCAGTCTTAGTAATACCTTTGCACATTTGCTGAAGTTTTTCACTTTGGAAACCTTGGCTTCTAGGATTTCCTGAATTTAAAAAAAAAATTGGTTTGTAGATTTTACTTTACTGAACATATTTGCTATTTACAGCTCATCTTTATCATTTAAACTATTCAAGATAATAACCAAACACTGCAAAATTTCCTTAGAATTACCAATTTAGTGGCAGCAACCCAACAATGGGTAATTAGATTTATCTGAACATTTCATGGCTGATGGAACTTTACCTAATGAACACTTTAACCCCATGTCAGATTTGCTCTTAACTGCTTTGGTTTTTAATATATAATCCAAAAAAATGCATTTTACCCCTATGTTCTATTTTTAGCCATGGTGGCCATGTTTTTTGACGGAAAAAAAACACAAACTATATTCTAGACACCCTACGGGACATTCAGCTAAAGTTTAGTTGGAATTGGTTCAGTAGTTTCAGAGAAGAAGATGTTTGAAATAGTGTACACCAGACGGATGACGACGACGGGCGCCAAATGATGGCTAGATATAACGCGTTTACTTTAATAACCCACAAAATATTAATGACATAACATACAACAATGTAATTTTATTCATTTAACCTTGATTTGATATTTGGTCATACATAACGTATTTATTTATCTGATGTAAAAATATTATTAAACCAATGACAGGTCTGTTTTTACTGTCAATATAATTACCTATAGAATATGGTCGATTTCTAAAATTATCAAAAAAGGTATAAAATTTTTAGACAAATGTAGAAAAATATTATTAAACCAATGACAGCTCTGTTTATACTGTCAATAAAATTCTCTATAGAATATGGACGATTTAAAAATTATCTAAAAAGGTATCAAATTTAAAGGCAAATGTAGGAAAAATATTATTAAACCAATGACAGGTCTGTTTTTACTGTCAATATAATTACCTATAGAATATAGTCGATTTCTAAAATGATCAAAAAAGGTATCAAATTTATAGGCAAATGTAGAAAAAATATTATTAAACCAATGACAGGTCTGTTTTTACTGTCAATAGAATTCTCTATAGAATATGGTCGATTTCAAAAATAATCAAATTGATAGGGAAATATAGAAAAAATATTATTAAACCAGTGACAGGTCTGTTTTCACTGTCAATAAATTATCTATAAAATATGGTCGATTTCTAAAATTATCAAAAAAGTTATTAAATTTATAGGCAAATGTAGAAAAGAAAAAATATTATTAAACCAATGACAGGTCTGTTTTTACTGTCAATATAAATACCTATAGAATATGGTCGATTTCTAAAATTATCAAAAAAGTTATCAAATTTATATGCAAATGTAGAAAAAATATTATTAAACCAATGACAGGTCTGTTTTTCCTGTCACTATAATTACCTATAAAATATGGTCGATTTCTATAATTATCTAAAAAGGTATCAAATTTAAAGACAAATGTAGAAAAAATATTATTAAACCAATGACTGGACTGTTTTTACTGTCAATATAATTACCTATAGAATATGGTCGTTTCCTAAAATTATCAAAAAAGGCAGAAGATTTTTAGGCAAATGTAGAAAAAATATTATTAAACCAATGACAGGTCTGTTTTAACTGTCAATATAATTACCTATAGAATATGGTCGATTTCTAAAATTATCAAAAAAGTTATCAAATTTATAGGAAAATGTAGAAAAAATATTATTAAACCAATGACAGGTCTGTTTTTCCTGTCAATATAATTACCTATAGAATATGGTCGATTTCTAAAACTATCTAAAAAGGTATCAAATTTAAAGGCAAATGTAGAAAAAATATTATTAAACCAATGACAGGTCTGTTTTTACTGTCAATATAATTACCTATAGAATATGGTCAATTTCTAAAATTATCAAAAAGGTATCAAATTTATAGGCAAATGTAGAAAAAATATTATTAAACCAATGACAGGTCTGTTTTTACTGTTAATATAATTCTCTGTACAGAATGTTCGATTGCTAAAACTATAAAAAAAAGAAAAAGGTATAAAATTTATCGGCAAATGTAGAAAAAATATTATTAAACCAATGACAAGTCTGTTTTTTATTGTCAATATAATTATGTAAAGAATACGGTCAATTTCTAAAACTATCTAAAAAGGTTATCATATTTGCAGGCAAATGTAGACAACATATTATTATTAAACCAATGACAGGTCTGTTTTTTCTGTCAATATAATTACCTATAGAATATGGTCGATTTCTAAAATTATCAGAAAAGGTATAAAATTTTTAGGCAAATGTAGAAAAAATATTATTAAACCAATGACAGGTCTGTTTTTACTGTCAATAGAATTCTCTATAGAATATGGTCGATTTCAAAAATTATCAAATTGATAGGGAAATGTAGAAAAAATATTATTAAACCAGTGACAGGTCTGTTTTCACTGTCAATATAATTATCTATAGAATATGGTCGATTTTTAAAATTATCAAAAAAGTTATCAAATTTATAGGCAAATGTAGAAAAAATATTATTAAACCAATGACAGGTCTGTATTTCCTGTCAATATAATTACCTATAGAATATGGTCGATTTCTGAAATTATCTAAAAAAGTATCAAATTTAAAGGCAAATGTAGAAAAAAATATTATTAAACCAATGACAGGTCTGTTTTCACTGTCAATATAATTACCTATAGAATATGGTCGATTTCTAAAATTATCAAAATGATATCAAATTTATTGCATTTGTAGAAAAAATATTATTAAACCAATGACAGGTCTGTTTTTACTGTCAATATAATTCTCTGTAGAATATGGTCGATTTCAAAAATTATCAAAAAAGTAATCAAATTTATAGGCAAATCTAGAAAAAATATTTTTAAACCAATGACAGGTCGGTTTTTACTGTCAATATAATTCTCTATAGAATATGGTCGATTTCTAAAATTATCAAAAAAGGTATAAAATTTATCGGCAAATGTAGAAAAAATATTATTAAACCAATGACAAGTCTGTTTTTATTGTCAATATAATTATGTATAGAATACGGTCAATTTCTAAAACTATCTAAAAAGGTATCAAATTTATAGGCAAATGTAGAAAAAATATTATTAAACCAATGACAGGTCTGTTTTTACTGTCAATATAATTCTCTGTAGAGAATGTTCGATTTGTAAAACTATAAAAAAAGGTATAAAATTTATCGGCAAATGTAGAAAAAATATTATTAAACCAATGCCAGGTCTGTTTTTTCTGTCAATATAATTACCTATTGAATATGGTCGATTTCTAAAATTATCAAAAAAGGTATAAAATTTTCAGGCAAATGTAGAAACAATATTATTAAACCAATGACAGGTCTGTTTTTACTGTCAATAGAATTCTCTATAGAATATGGTCGATTTAAAAAATTATCAAATTGATAGGGAAATGTAGAAAAAATATTATTAAACCAATGACAGGTCTGTTTTTCCTGTCAATATAATTACCTATAGAATATGGTCGATTTCTATAATTATCTATAAAGGTATCAAATTTAAAGACAAATGTAGAAAAAATACTAGTATCTCAATTGTTTGTAAAACAATTGAAAGGTCTTTCCTGTAAAAGTGATGTTTTCGTATTGTACTTTGTACGACCTTTCGTTTGATATACGACAAGCATACCTTCTGAAACTTTTCGCTGTTTACACTAAATAACCTCATCCGCCTACATTTTTGAGATCGGAATTTTGATATATGGAACAGAGTAGATGAGCTTTCATTTGATATGCGGTAACACCATGTTCTAGAAAGTTTGATTTTTGCACTTAATAACCCTATCCAACTAATTTTTGGAGGTCGGGAATTTGATATTTCAAATGTACACATCATGACCTTTCATTTGATATACAACAACCCTACCTTAAAAGAACATTTATTTTTTGCACTCAATGACCCCATCCAACCCATTTTTGGGAGACGTCAATTTGAAATTTGAAATGTACGCTTTATATTCTTTCATTTGATATGCGACAACTTTACCATCTGAGAAATTTGAATGTTTGCACTAAATGACCCCACCCGTCCCCTGGGATAAAAAAGGGGGTTTCAAATTTTCATTTTTAAGTAGAGTTTATCAAGACCTTCAATTTGATATATCAGATGACCCCTTTTGACAAAGTGCAAGTAATGATGCAATATCAACTATATAAATAGAAGTTATGAAACTTACAAAGTCAATGCAAAACTTGAAATTTTCAAATTGAATTTTTGGCGTTTTTTTTCCATGGAATGTTTTTGGTATTTGTTCAAACATATAACTATGTCAACTTCTTCAATTTCTAAAACATTTTTAGTGGTAAGCTCTTGTTGATTCAGAAATACATGCCTCCGCACGCAAAACTTCAAACTGCATTATCTCTAAAACGACAATAGATATCTCAAATCTGTTAAATGATAAATGATCTACAGTTGAAGGACAACATTATAGAAAAAGAATTGGGACGATTTCAAAGTTCACCAAGGTCACAATTAATCATCAAATATATGATGCAATACCAAACTTAAGAACCGGAAGTCGTAGAGACATGGGACTAGCACCATTCAACTGAGGACCGCTTAACCTTTCAAATATCACAAGGTCAAGGTCATAGTATAATGTGAAGGTCAAGGTGAAATTTCATTATGATCTGACATTGACCTCAAATTGAAGGTCTTGAATTACTGATCATCTTTGCAGTTTATAGTAGGTTGATATCTGTTACCTTTAAATAGATATACACAAAATACTATACTTTTAAGAATCATCCCGTTGTAACTTTTGAACAGAGGCTCGGACATTTTTTGGCTTATTGTATACAATGTAGAGCTCGTCGAGAGGAACAATTTATACGCTGTATGTATGCAGCAAAGTCTTATCGTTTTCCTAATATGTAAGCTTGAAATTGCAGCGTAATTTTTTTTTGCACTCGGTGACCTTTGAACTTGGGTGCATATTAAAGGTCACATGAATTAAAGATTATTGGTGAAGGTTCCATGTCTCTATGACTTCTGGTTCTCGAAAAAGAACTGTTTAAAAAATATTTATAAATTTTAATTTTAAAGGGAAATAACTCCTTATAAGGCTTAGTAACAAATTAATTGTTTATGTTTATAAACATTGCCATCTGTTCTTGTACATGCTGCCATTAAAATCGATTCTATCTCTAATACTTTTAAAGAAAAATGCAAATAAAAGAAATTGCTTCAAGGGGACATAACTCTCAAAGGGGATGATGAAATCTTACGCAGCCTATTATGGTAATACATCATGATGAGATCTACCTATTGTCCATAATAGGTCATGATATCTTTAAAAACAACGAGGGGGGTCATGTTGAAAAAAATCAATAAAAGGGAGATAACTTCTAAAGGGGATGATGAAATTCTACACAGCCTCGTCTGGTAATACTTCATGATGAGATCTACCGATGGTCCAAATTTGGTCTTGATAACTCCAATAGAAACGAGGGGAGGTCATGTCAACCAAATGCTGGATGAGGAAAGACCTTAATTATTAAACCAATGACTGGACTGTTTTTACTGTCAATATAATTACCTATAGAATATGGGCGATTCCTAAAATTATCAAAAAAGGCAGAAAATTTTTAGGCAAATGTAGAAAAAATATTATTAAACCAATGACAGGTCTGTTTTTACTGTCAATATAATTACCTATAGAATTTGTTCGATTTCTAAAATTATCAAAGAAGGCATAAAATTTTTAGGCAAATGTAGAAAAAATATTATTAAATTAATGACAGGTCTGTTTTTACTGTCAATATAATTACCTATAGAATATGGTCGATTTCAAAAATTATCAAAAAAGTTATCAAATTTATAGGAAAATGTAGAAAAAATATTATTAAACCAATGACAGGTCTGTTTTTTCCGGTCAATATAATTACCTATAGAATATGGTCGATTTCTAAAACTATTCAAAAAGGTATTAAATTTAAAGGCAAATGTAGAAAAAATATTATTAAACCAATAACAAGTCTGTTTTTATTGTCAATATAATTATGTATAGAATACGGTCAATTTCTAAAACTATCTAAAAAGGTTATCATATTTAGAGGCAAATGTAGAAAAAATATTATTAAACCAATGACAGGTCTGTTTTTTTCTGTCAATATAATTACCTATAGAATATGGTCGATTTCTAAAATTATCAAAAAAGGTATAAAATTTTTAGGCAAATGTAGAAAAAATATTATTAAACCAATGACAGGTCTGTTTTTCCTGTCAATATAATTACCTATAGAATATGGTCGATTTCTAAAATTATCAAAAAAGGTATAAAATTTTTAGGCAAATGTAGAAAAAATATTATTAAACCAATGACAGGTCTGTTTTTACTGTCAATATAATTCTCTGTAGAGAATGTTCGATTTGTAAACTATAAAAAAAGGTATAAAATTTATCGGCAAATGTAGAAAAAATATTATTAAACCAATGACAGGTCTGTTTTTTCTGTCAATATAATTACCTATAGAATATGGTCGATTTCTAAAATTATCAAAAAAGGTATAAAATTTTTAGGCAAATGTAGAAACAATATTATTAAACCAATGACAGGTCTGTTTTTACTGTCAATAGAATTCTCTATAGAATATGGTCGATTTAAAAAATTATCAAATTGATAGGGAAATGTAGAAAAAATATTATTAAACCAATGACAGGTCTGTTTTTCCTGTCAATATAATTACCTATAGAATATGGTCGATTTCTATAATTATCTATAAAGGTATCAAATTTAAAGACAAATGTAGAAAAAATACTAGTATCTCAATTGTTTGTAAAACAATTGAAAGGTCTTTCCTGTAAAAGTGATGTTTTCGTATTGTACTTTGTACGACCTTTCGTTTGATATACGACAAGCATACCTTCTGAAACTTTTCGCTGTTTACACTAAATAACCTCATCCGCCTACATTTTTGAGATCGGAATTTTGATATATGGAACAGAGTAGATGAGCTTTCATTTGATATGCGATAACACCATGTTCTAGAAAGTTTGATTTTTGCACTTAATAACCCTATCCAACTAATTTTTGGAGGTCGGGAATTTGATATTTCAAATGTACACATCATGACCTTTCATTTGATATACAACAACCCTACCTTAAAAGAACATTTATTTTTTGCACTCAATGACCCCATTTTTGGGAGACGTCAATTTGAAATTTGAAATGTACGCTTTATATTCTTTCATTTGATATGCGACAACTTTACCATCTGAGAAATTTGAATGTTTGCACTAAATGACCCCACCCGTCCCCTGGGATAAAAAAGGGGTTTCAAATTTTCATTTTTAAGTAGAGTTTATCAAGACCTTCAATTTGATATATCAGATGACCCCTTTTGACAAAGTGCAAGTAATGATGCAATATCAACTATATAAATAGAAGTTATGAAACTTACAAAGTCAATGCAAAACTTGAAATTTTCAAATTGAATTTTTGGCGGTTTTTTTCCATGGAATGTTTTTGGTATTTGTTCAAACATATAACTATGTCAACTTCTTCAATTTCTAAAACATTTTTAGTGGTAAGCTCTTGTTGATTCAGAAATACATGCCTCCGCACGCAAAACTTCAAACTGCATTATCTCTAAAACGACAATAGATATCTCAAATCTGTTAAATGATAAATGATCTACAGTTGAAGGACAACATTATAGAAAAAGAATTGGGACGATTTTAAAGTTCACCAAGGTCACAATTAATCATCAAATATATGATGCAATACCAAACTTAAGAACCGGAAGTCGTAGAGACATGGGACTAGCACCATTCAACTGAGGACCGCTTAACCTTTCAAATATCACAAGGTCAAGGTCATAGTATAATGTGAAGGTCAAGGTGAAATTTCATTATGATCTGACATTGACCTCAAATTGAAGGTCTTGAATTACTGATCATCTTTGCAGTTTATAGTAGGTTGATATCTGTTACCTTTAAATAGATATACACAAAATACTATACTTTTAAGAATCATCCCGTTGTAACTTTTGAACAGAGGCTCGGACATTTTTTGGCTTATTGTATACAATGTAGAGCTCGTCGAGAGGAACAATTTATACGCTGTATGTATGCAGCAAAGTCTTATCGTTTTCCTAATATGTAAGCTTGAAATTGCAGCGTAATTTTTTTTTGCACTCGGTGACCTTTGAACTTGGGTGCATATTAAAGGTCACATGAATTAAAGATTATTGGTGAAGGTTCCATGTCTCTATGACTTCTGGTTCTCGAAAAAGAACTGTTCAAAAAATATTTATAAATTTTAATTTTAAAGGGAAATAACTCCTTATAAGGCTTAGTAACAAATTAATTGTTTATGTTTATAAACATTGCCATCTGTTCTTGTACATGCTGCCATTAAAATCGATTCTATCTCTAATACTTTTAAAGAAAAATGCAAATAAAAGAAATTGCTTCAAGGGGACATAACTCTCAAAGGGGATGATGAAATCTTACGCAGCCTATTATGGTAATACATCATGATGAGATCTACCTATTGTCCATAATAGGTCATGATATCTTTAAAAACAACGAGGGGGGTCATGTTGAAAAAAATCAATAAAAGGGAGATAACTTCTAAAGGGGATGATGAAATTCTACACAGCCTCGTCTGGTAATACTTCATGATGAGATCTACCGATGGTCCAAATTTGGTCTTGATAACTCCAATAGAAACGAGGGAGGTCATGTCAACCAAATGCTGGATGAGGAAAGACCTTAATTATTAAACCAATGACTGGACTGTTTTTACTGTCAATATAATTACCTATAGAATATGGGCGATTCCTAAAATTATCAAAAAAGGCAGAAAATTTTTAGGCAAATGTAGAAAAAATATTATTAAACCAATGACAGGTCTGTTTTTACTGTCAATATAATTACCTATAGAATTTGTTCGATTTCTAAAATTATCAAAGAAGGCATAAAATTTTTAGGCAAATGTAGAAAAAATATTATTAAATTAATGACAGGTCTGTTTTTACTGTCAATATAATTACCTATAGAATATGGTCGATTTCAAAAATTATCAAAAAAGTTATCAAATTTATAGGAAAATGTAGAAAAAATATTATTAAACCAATGACAGGTCTGTTTTTCCGGTCAATATAATTACCTATAGAATATGGTCGATTTCTATAATTATCTATAAAGGTATCAAATTTAAAGACAAATGTAGAAAAAATACTAGTATCTCAATTGTTTGTAAAACAATTGAAAGGTCTTTCCTGTAAAAGTGATGTTTTCGTATTGTACTTTGTACGACCTTTCGTTTGATATACGACAAGCATACCTTCTGAAACTTTTCGCTGTTTACACTAAATAACCTCATCCGCCTACATTTTTGAGATCGGAATTTTGATATATGGAACAGAGTAGATGAGCTTTCATTTGATATGCGATAACACCATGTTCTAGAAAGTTTGATTTTTGCACTTAATAACCCTATCCAACTAATTTTTGGAGGTCGGGAATTTGATATTTCAAATGTACACATCATGACCTTTCATTCGATATACAACAACCCTACCTTAAAAGAACATTTATTTTTTGCACTCAATGACCCCATCCAACCCATTTTTGGGAGACGTCAATTTGAAATTTGAAATGTACGCTTTATATTCTTTCATTTGATATGCGACAACTTTACCATCTGAGAAATTTGAATGTTTGCACTAAATGACCCCACCCGTCCCCTGGGATAAAAAAGGGGTTTCAAATTTTCATTTTTAAGTAGAGTTTATCAAGACCTTCAATTTGATATATCAGATGACCCCTTTTGACAAAGTGCAAGTAATGATGCAATATCAACTATATAAATAGAAGTTATGAAACTTACAAAGTCAATGCAAAACTTGAAATTTTCAAATTGAATTTTTGGCGTTTTTTTTCCATGGAATGTTTTTGGTATTTGTTCAAACATATAACTATGTCAACTTCTTCAATTTCTAAAACATTTTTAGTGGTAAGCTCTTGTTGATTCAGAAATACATGCCTCCGCACGCAAAACTTCAAACTGCATTATCTCTAAAACGACAATAGATATCTCAAATCTGTTAAATGATAAATGATCTACAGTTGAAGGACAACATTATAGAAAAAGAATTGGGACGATTTCAAAGTTCACCAAGGTCACAATTAATCATCAAATATATGATGCAATACCAAACTTAAGAACCGGAAGTCGTAGAGACATGGGACTAGCACCATTCAACTGAGGACCGCTTAACCTTTCAAATATCACAAGGTCAAGGTCATAGTATAATGTGAAGGTCAAGGTGAAATTTCATTATGATCTGACATTGACCTCAAATTGAAGGTCTTGAATTACTGATCATCTTTGCAGTTTATAGTAGGTTGATATCTGTTACCTTTAAATAGATATACACAAAATACTATACTTTTAAGAATCATCCCGTTGTAACTTTTGAACAGAGGCTCGGACATTTTTTGGCTTATTGTATACAATGTAGAGCTCGTCGAGAGGAACAATTTATACGCTGTATGTATGCAGCAAAGTCTTATCGTTTTCCTAATATGTAAGCTTGAAATTGCAGCGTAATTTTTTTTTGCACTCGGTGACCTTTGAACTTGGGTGCATATTAAAGGTCACATGAATTAAAGATTATTGGTGAAGGTTCCATGTCTCTATGACTTCTGGTTCTCGAAAAAGAACTGTTCAAAAAATGTTTATAAATTTTAATTTTAAAGGGAAATAACTCCTTATAAGGCTTAGTAACAAATTAATTGTTTATGTTTATAAACATTGCCATCTGTTCTTGTACATGCTGCCATTAAAATCGATTCTATCTCTAATACTTTTAAAGAAAAATGCAAATAAAAGAAATTGATTCAAGGGGACATAACTCTCAAAGGGGATGATGAAATCTTACGCAGCCTATTATGGTAATACATCATGATGAGATCTACCTATTGTCCATAATAGGTCATGATATCTTTAAAAACAACGAGGGGGGTCATGTTGAAAAAAATCAATAAAAGGGAGATAACTTCTAAAGGGGATGATGAAATTCTACACAGCCTCGTCTGGTAATACTTCATGATGAGATCTACCGATGGTCCAAATTTGGTCTTGATAACTCCAATAGAAACGAGGAGAGGTCATGTCAACCAAATGCTGGATGAGGAAAGACCTTAATTATTAAACCAATGACTGGACTGTTTTTACTGTCAATATAATTACCTATAGAATATGGGCGATTCCTAAAATTATCAAAAAAGGCAGAAAATTTTTAGGCAAATGTAGAAAAAATATTATTAAACCAATGACAGGTCTGTTTTTACTGTCAATATAATTACCTATAGAATATGTTCGATTTCTAAAATTATCAAAGAAGGCATAAAATTTTTAGGCAAATGTAGAAAAAATATTATTAAATTAATGACAGGTCTGTTTTTACTGTCAATATAATTACCTATAGAATATGGTCGATTTCAAAAATTATCAAAAAAGTTATCAAATTTATAGGAAAATGTAGAAAAATATTATTAAACCAATGACAGGTCTGTTTTTCCGGTCAATATAATTACCTATAGAATATGGTCGATTTCTAAAACTATTCAAAAAGGTATTAAATTTAAAGGCAAATGTAGAAAAAATATTATTAAACCAATGACAGGTCTGTTTTTACTGTCAATATAATTACCTATAGAATATGGTCGATTTCTAAAATTATCAAAAAGGTATCAAATTTATAGGCAAATGTAGAAAAAATATAATTAAACCAATGACAGGTCTGTTTTTACTGTCAATATAATTACCTATAGAATATGGTCGATTCTAAAATTATCAAAAAGGTATCAAATTTATAGGCAAATGTAGAAAAAATATTATTAAACCAATGACAGGTCTGTTTTTACTGTCAATATAATTATCTATAGCATATGGTCGATTTCGAAAATTATCTAAAAAGGAATCTTATTTAAAGGCAAATGTAGAAAAATATTATTAAACCAATGACAGGTCTGTTTTTTACTGTCAATATAATTACCTATAGAATATGGTCGATTTCTAAAATTATCAAAAAAGGTATCAAATTTATAGGCAAAAGTAGAAAAAATATTATTAAACCAATGACAGGTCTGTTTTTTACTGTCAATATAATTACTCTGTAAATATGGTCGATTTCTAAAATTATCAAAAAGAGTATACAAATTTATAGGCAAATGTAGAAAAAATATTATTAAACCAATGACAAGTCTGTTTTTACTGTCAATATAATTACTATAGAATATGGTCGATTTCTAAAATTATCAAAAAGGTATCAAATTTAAAGGAAATGTAGAAAAAATATTATTAAACCAATGACAGGTCTGTTTTTACTGTCAATATAATTACCTATAGAATATGGTCGATTTCTAAAATTATCAAAAAAGGTATAAAATTTAAAATTAAAAAATGTCATAGAACAAAATCATTTATTATAAAATCAAATGACAAGTGAAAATTTATTTACTGTCAATGAAATATCTCTATAGAATATGGTCGATTTTTAATAAAAAGTTATCAAATTGATAGGAAATGTAGAAAAAATATTATTAAACCAATGACAGGTCTGTTTTTACTGTCAATAAAATTCTCTATAGAATATGGTCGATTTCTAAAATTATCAAATTGATAGGGAAATGTAGAAAAATATATTATTAAACCAATGACAGGTCTGTTTTTACTGTCAATATAATTACCTATAGAATATGGTCGATTTCTAAAATATCTAAAAAGGTATCAAATTTAAAGGCAAATGTAGAAAAAATATTATTAAACAATGACAGGTCTGTTTTTACTGTCAATATAATTACCTATAGAATATGGTCGATTTCTAAAATTATCAAAAGGTATCAAATTTATAGGCAAATGTAGAAAAAATATTATTAAACCAATGACAGGTCTGTTTTTCCGGTCAATATAATTACCTATAGAATATGGTCGATTTCTAAAATATTCAAAAAGGTATTAAATTTAAAGGCAAATGTAGAAAAAATATTATTAACCAATACAGGTCTGTTTTACTGTCAATATAATTACCTATAGAATATGGTCGATTTCTAAAATTATCAAAAAGGTATCAAAATTTATTAGGCAAATGTAGAAAAAATATATTAAACCAATGACAGGTCTGTTTTTACTGTCAATATAATTACCTATAGAATATGGTCGATTTCTAAATTATCAAAAAGGTATCAAATTAAGGCAAATGTAGAAAAAACATATTATTAAACCAATGACAGGTCTGTTTTTACTGTCAATAAATTATCTATAGATATGGTCGATTTCAAAATTATCTAAAAAGGAATCTTATTTAAAGGCAAATGTAGAAAAAATATTATTAAACCAATGACAGGTCTGTTTTTACTGTCAATATAATTACCTATAGAATATGGTCGATTTCTAAAATATCAAAAAGGTATCAAATTTATAGGCAAAGTAGAAAAAATATTATTAAACCAATGACAGGTCTGTTTTTACTGTCAATATAATTCTCTGTAAGAATGGTCAATTTCTAAAATATCAAAAAGGTATAAATTTATAGGCAAATGTAGAAAAAATATTATTAAACCAATGACAGTCTGTTTTTATTGTAATATAATTACTATAGAATATGGTCGATTTCTAAAATTATCTAAAAAGGTATCAAATTTAAAGGCAAATGTTGAAAAAAATATATTAAACCAGTGACAGGTCTGTTTTTACTGTCAATATAATTACTATAGAATATGGTCGATTCTAAAATTATAAAAAGGTAAAAAATTTAGCAAATGTAGAAAAATATTATTAAACCAATGACAGGTCTGTTTTACTGTCAATAAATTCTCTATAAATATGGTCGATTTCTAAATTATCAAATTGATGGAAATGTAGAAAAAATATTATTAACCAATGACAGGTCGTTTTTACTGTCAATAAATTCTATAGAATATGGTCGATTTCTAAAATTATCAAATTGATAGGAAATGTAGAAAAATATTATAAACCAATGCAGGTCTGTTTTACTGTCAATATAATTACCTATAGAAATGGTCGATTTCAAAATTATCAAAAAGGTATCAAATTAAGGCAAATTTTAAAAAATATTATTAAACCATGACAGGTCTGTTTTTACTTCAATATAATACCTATAAATATGGTCGATTTCTAAAATTATCAAAAGGTATAAATTTATAGGCAAATGTAGAAAAATATTATTAAACCAATGACAGTCTGTTTTACTGTCAATATAATTACCTATAGAATATGGTCGATTTCTAAAATATCAAAAAAGGTATAAATTTTAGGCAAATGTAGAAAAAATATTATTAACCAATGACAGGTCTGTTTTACTGTCAATAAATTCTCTATAGAATATGGTCGATTTCTAAAATTATCAAAAAGTATAAAATTATAGGAAATGTAGAAAAATATATTAAACCAATGACAGTCTGTTTTTACTGTCAATAAATTATCTATAGAATTTGTCGATTTCAAAATTATCAAAAGGTATCAATTTAAGGCAAAGTAGAAAAAATATTTTTAAACCAATGACAGGTCTGTTTTACTGTCAATATAATTTCTTAGAGATGGTCAATTTCTAAAATATCAAAAAAGGTATAAAATTTAGGCAAATGTAGAAAAAATATTATTAAACCAATGACAGGTCTGTTTTATGTAATATAATTTCTATAAATATGGTCGATTTCAAAATATCTAAAAATTAGCAAATGTAGAAAAAATATTATTAAACCAATGACAGGTCTGTTTTACTGTCAATAAATTCTCTATAAATATGGTCGATTTCAAAATTATCATTATTAAACCAGTGACAGGTCTGTTTTCACTGTCAATATAATTATCTATAAATATGGCGATTTCTAAAATTATCAAAAAAGTTATAAATTTATAGGCAAATGTAGAAAGAAAAATATTATTAAACCAATGACAGGTCTGTTTTACTGTCAATATAAATACCTATAGAATATGGTCGATTTCTAAAATTATCAAAAAAGTATCAAATTTATAGGCAAATGTAGAAAAAATATTATTAAACCAATGACAGGTCTGTTTTTCTGTCATATAATTACCTATAAATATGGTCGATTTCTATAATTATCTAAAAGTATCAAATTTAAGCAAATGTAGAAAAATATTATTAAACCAATGACTGACTGTTTTTACTGTCAATATAATTACCTATAGAATATGGGCGTTTCTAAATTATCAAAAAGGCGAAATTTTAGGCAAATGTAGAAAAAATATTATTAAACCAATGACAGGTCTGTTTTTACTGTCAATATAATTACTATAGAATATGGTCGATTTCTAAAATTATCAAAAGTTCAAATTATAGGAAATGTAGAAAAAATATTATTAAACCAATGACAGGTCTGTTTTTCCTGTCAATATAATTACCTATAGAATATGGTCGATTTCTAAAACTATCTAAAAAGGTATCAAATTTATAGGCAAATGTAGAAAAAATATTATTAAACCAATGACAGGTCTGTTTTTACTGTAATATAATTCTTAGTACAGAATGTTCGATTGCTAAAATATAAAAAAAAAAAGGTATAAAATTTATCGGCAAATGTAGAAAAAATATTATTAAACCAATGACAAGTCTGTTTTTATGTCAATATAATTTATTAAGATATGGTCAATTTCTAAAATCTATCAAAGTTATCATTGAGGCAAATATAGAAAAATTATTATTAAACCAATGACAGGTCTGTTTTTACTGTCAATATAATTACTATAGAATATGGTCGATTTCTAAAATTATCAAAAAGGTATAAATTTTTAGGCAAATGTAGAAAAAATATTATTAAACCAATGACAGGTCTGTTTTTACTGTCAATAAATTACTTTATAGAATATGGTCGATTTCAAAATTATCAAATGATAGGGAAATTAGAATAAAAAATTTATTAAACCATGGACAGGTCTGTTTTTACTGTCAATATAATTACCTATAGAATATGGTCGATTTCTAAAATTATCAAAAAAGTATCAAATTTATAGGCAAATGTAGAAAAAATATTATTAAACCAATGACAGGTCTGTTTTTCCTGTCAATAAATTACCTATAGAATATGGTCGATTTCTGAAATTATCTAAAAAGTTCAAATTAAAGGAAATGTAGAAAAATATTATTAAAACCAATGACAGGTCTGTTTTTCACTGTCAATATAATTACCTATAGAATATGGTCGATTTCTAAAATTATCAAAATGATATCAAATTTTTAGCATTTGTAGAAAAAATATTATTAAACCAATGACAGGTCTGTTTTTACTGTCAATATAATTCTCTGTAGAATATGGTCGATTTCTAAAATTATCAAAAAAGTAATCAAATTTATAGGCAAATTAGAAAAAATATTTTTAAACCAATGACAGGTCGTTTTTACTGTCAATATAATTCTCTATAGAATATGGTCGATTTCTAAAATATCAAAAAAGTTTTTTTATAGGCAAATGTAGAAAAAATATTATTAAACCAATGACAGGTCTGTTTTTTACTGCTAATATAATTATCTATAGAATATGGTAAATTTCTAAAATTATAAAAAAAATATATAAAATTTATAGGCAAATGTAGAAAAAATATTATTAAACCAATGACAGGTCTGTTTTTACTGTCAATTTAATTATCGATAGAATATGGTCGATTTCTAAAAATATCAAAAAAGGTATCAAATTTAAAGGCAAATGTAGAAAAAATATTATTAAACCAATGACAGGTCTGTTTTTACTGTCAATATAATT
Source organism: Mytilus edulis (assembly GCA_019925275.1). Classification (NCBI taxonomy): domain Eukaryota; kingdom Metazoa; phylum Mollusca; class Bivalvia; order Mytilida; family Mytilidae; genus Mytilus; species Mytilus edulis. The sequence continues at coordinate 9,347,408 of CM034354.1, forward strand.
ATCTATAAAATATTGTCGATTTCTAAAATTATCCCAAAGAATATCAAATTTTAGGCATATGTAGAAAAATATTATTAAACCAATGACAGGTCTGTTTTTACTGTCAATATAATTATCTATAGAATATGGTCGATTTGTAAAATTATCAAAAAAGGTATCAAATTTATAGGCAAATGTAGAAAAAACATTATTGAACCAATGACAGGTCTGTTTTACTGTCAATATAATTATCTTTAGAATATGGTCGATTTCTAAAATTATCAAAATAAATATCAAATTTAAGGCAAATGTAGAGAAAATATTATTAAACATATGACAGGTCTGTTTTTACTGTCAATATAATTCCCTATAGAACATGGTCGATTTCTAAAATTGTTTAAAAAGTTATCAAATTTATAGGCAAATGTAGAAAAAAATATTATTAAACCAATGACAGGTCTGTTTTTACTGTCAAAATAATTCCCTTTAGAATATGGTCGATTTCTAAAATTATTGAAAAAGGTATCAAATTTATAGGCAAATGTAGAAAAAGTATTTTTAAACCAATGACAGGTCTGTTTTTACTGTCAATATAATTATCTATAGAATGTGGTCGATTACAAAATTATAAAAAAAAATTATAAAATTTATAGGCAAATGTAGAAAAAATATTATTAGACCAATGACAGGTCTGTTTTTTACTGCTAATATAATTATCTATAGAATATGGTAAATTTCTAAAATTATAAAAAAAAAAATATAAAATTTATAGGCAAATGTAGAAAAAATATTATTAAACCAATGACAGGTCTGTTTTTACTGTCAATTTAATTATCTATAGAATATGGTCGATTTCTAAAAATATCAAAAAAGGTATCAAATTTAAAGGCAAATGTAGAAAAAATATTATTAAACCAATGACAGGTCTGTTTTTACTGTCAATATAATTATCTATAAAATATTGTCGATTTCTAAAATTATCCCAAAGAATATCAAATTTTAGGCATATGAAGAAAAATATTATTAAACCAATGACAGGTCTGTTTTTACTGTCAATATAATTATCTATAGAATCTGGTCGATTTCTTAAATTATCCAAAAGAATATCAAATTTATAGGCAGATGTAGAAAACATATTATTAAACCAATGACAGGTCTGTTTTTACTGTCATTATAATTCTCTATAGAATATGGTCGATTTCTAAAATAATCTAAAAAGTAATAAAATTAAAAGGCAAATGTAAAAAAAATATTATTAAACCAGTGACAGGTCTGTTTTTACTGTCAATATAATTACCTATAGAATATGGTCGATTTTTAAAATTATCAAATTTATAGTAAAATGTAGAAAAAATAATATTAAACCAGTGACAGGTCTGTTTTTACTGTCAATATAATTACCTATAGAATATGGTCGATTTCTAAAATTATAGAAAAAGGTATCAAATTTATAGGCAAATTTAGAAAAAATATTATTAAACCAATGACAGGTCTGTTTTTTTCTGTCAATATAATTACCTATAGAATATGGTCGATTTCTAAAATTATCAAAAAAGGTATCAAATTTAAAGGCAAATGTAGAAAAAAATATTATTTAACCAATGACAGGACTTTTTTTACTGTCAATATAGCTATCTATAGAATATGGTCAATTTCTTAAATTATCCAAAAAAATATCAAATTTTAGGCAAATGTAGAAAAAATAATTTTAAACCAATGACAGGTCAGTTTTTACTGTCAATAAAATTGTCTATAGAATATGGTCGCTTTCTAAAATTATCAAATTTATAGGCAAATGTAAAAAAAATATTATTTAACCAATTACAGGTCTGTTTTTACTGTCAATATAGCTATCTAGAGAATATGGTCGATTTCTAAAATTATCAAAAAAGGTATCAAATTTAAAGGCAAATGTAGAAAAAATATTATTAAACCAATGACAGGTCTGTTTTTACTGTCAATTTAATTCTCTATAGAATATGGTCGATTTCTAAAAATATAAAAAAGGTACCAAATTTAAAGGCAAATGTAGAAAAAATATTATTAAACCAATGACAGGTCTGTTTTTACTGTCAATATAATTATCTATAAAATATTGTCGATTTCTAAAATTATCCCAAAGAATATCAAATTTTAGGCATATGTAGAAAAATATTATTAAACCAATGACAGGTCTGTTTTTACTGTCAATATAATTATCTATAGAATATGGTCGATTTCTTAAATTATCCAAAAAAATATCAAATTTATAGGCAGATGTAGAAAACATATTATTAAACCAATGACAGGTCTGTTTTTACTGTCAATATAATTCTCTATAGAATATGGTCGATTTCTAAAATAATCTAAAAAGTAATAAAATTAAAAGGCAAATGTAGAAAAAATATCATTAAACCAGTGACAGGTCTGTTTTTACTGTCAATATAATTACCTATAGAATATGGTCGATTTTTAAAATTATCAAATTTATAGTAAAATGTAGAAAAAATAATATTAAACCAGTGACAGGTCTGTTTTTACTGTCAATATAATTACCTATAGAATATGGTCGATTTCTAAAATTATCAAAAAAGGTATCAACTTTAAAGGCAAATGTAAAAATATATTATTAAACCAATGACAGGTCTGTTTTTACTGTGAATATAATTACCTATAGAATATGGTCGATTTCTAAAATTATAAAAAAAGTTATCAAATTTATAGGCAAATGTAGAAAAAATAATATTAAACCAATGACAGGTCTGTTTTAACTGTCAATATAATTACCTATAGAATATGGTCGATTCCTAAAATTATCAAAAAAGGTATAAAGGAGTAGGTCCGGTAAGGCCCCTTTTTGGCACAAAAATATAACAGTTTTACAAAATTGTTAAAATGTAAACTTTTACTTATTTATTGGACAGTTGAATGCTTCTGCTACATAAATATGGGCTGTTTTTGACAATGCAATGCACATATATCGGGTTGTAGCACCATTAAGTCATGCTAAATTACTGAAATCTTCAAAATTCTATCATTTTAGTTAAATTTTAGACGGTTTCCGTGTAAAACGAAAGTGGCTGCATTCGTGTTCATCCTTAATATTGCAATGTAAGTTGTATTTTATGATAATACATAACATATATAAAGGTTGTGGATGAACACGGATGCGGCCACTTTCATTTTTGACAAAAACAATCTGAAAAGTGACGTTTGTTGGCATATTTGAGAGATTTTTCATATTTGAGCTTCAATCGGATCGTTTTTAATGACTTTATCAGTTAAAATCTTTCACATAAACTAATTGAATCAAGTGAAATGGACACTTAAGTGTTTAAAAAGTGGTCAAAATCTTTCGTCAGATGAAACTGAAATTTGAGGCCAAAATGAGTTCTTACCGGACCTACTCCTTTTAGGCAAATGTAGAAAAAATATAATTAACCAATTACAGGTCTGTTTTTTATTGTCAATATAATTCACTATAGAATATGGTCGATTTCTAAAATTATCAAAAAAATTATCAAATTGATAGGCAAATGTGAAATTCATTGGCAAATGTAGAAAAAATATTATTAAACCAATGACAGGTCTGTTTTTACTGTCAATATAATTATCTATAGAATATGGTCGGTTTCTAAAATAATCAAAAAAGGTAACAAATTTATAGGCAAATGTAGAAAAAATATTATTAAACCAATGACAGGTCTGTTTTTACTGTCAAAATATTTACCTATAAAATATGGTCGATTTCTAAAATTATTAAAAAAAGGTATAAAATTTTGGCAAATGTAGAAAAAAATATTATTTAACCAATGACAGGTCTGTTTTTACTGTCAACATAATTCTCTATAGAATATGGTCGATTTCTAAAATTATCAAAAAAGGTATCAAATTTATAGGCAAATGTAGAAAAAACATTATTGAACCAATGACAGGTCTGTTTTACTGTCAATATAATTATCTATAGAATATGGTCAATTTCTAAAATTATCAAAAAAAAAATCAAATTTTAGGCAAATGTAGAAAAAATATTATTAAACCAATGACAGGTCTGTTTTTACTGTCAATATAATTCCCTTTAGAATATGGTCGATTTCTAAAATTATTGAAAAAGTTCTCAAATTTATAGGCAAATGTAGAAAAAGTATTTTTAAACCAATGACAGGTCTGTTTTTACTGTCAATATAATTATCTATAGAATGTGGTCGATTTCTAAAATTATAAAATTTATAGACAAATGTAGAAAATTTTTTTATTAAACCAAAGACAGGTCTGTTTTTTACTGCTAATATAATTATCTATAGAATATGGTAGATTTCTAAAATTATAAAAAAAAATTATAAAATTTATAGGCAAATGTAGAAAAAAAATTATTAAACCAATGACAGGTCTGTTTTTACTGTCAATTTAATTCTCTATAGAATATGGTCGATTTCTAAAAATATCAAAAAAGGTATCAAATTTAAAGGCAAATGTAGAAAAAATATTATTAAACCAATGACAGGTCTGTTTTTACTGTCAATATAATTATATATAAAATATTGTCGATTTCTAAAATTATCCCAAAGAATATCAAATTTTAGGCATATGTAGAAAAATATTATTAAACCAATGATAGGTCTGTTTTTACTGTCAATATAATTATCTATAGAATATGGTCGATTTCTTAAATTATCCAAAAAAATATCAAATTTATAGGCAGATGTAGAAAACATATTATTAAACCAATGACAGGTCTGTTTTTACTGTCAATATAATTCTCTATAGAATATGGTCGATTTCTAAAATAATCTAAAAAGTAATAATTAATAGGCAAATGTAGAAAAAATGTATTAAACCAGTGACAGGTCTGTTTTTACTGTCACTATAATTACCTTTAGAATATGGTCGATTTTTAAAATTATCAAATTTATAGTAAAATGTAGAAAAAATAATATTAAACCAGTGACAGGTCTGTTTTTACTGTCAATATAATTACCTATAGAATATGGTCGATTTCTAAAATTATCAAAAAAGGTATCAACTTTAAAGGCAAATGTAAAAATATATTATTGAACCAATGACAGGTCTGTTTTTACTGTCAATATAATTACCTATAGAATATGGTCGATTTCTAAAATTATAAAAAAAAGTTATCAAATTTAAAGGCAAATGTAGAAAAAATAATATTAAACCAATGACAGGTCTGTTTTAACTGTCAATATAATTACCTATAGAATATGGTCGATTCCTAAAATTATCAAAATATCAAATTTAGGCTTTAGAAATATTTAAACCATGATAGGTCTTTTTTACGTCAATAAATATCTATAGAATATGGTTTCGATTTCTTAAATTATCCAAAAAAATATCTAATTTATAGGAGATGTAGAAAATATTATTAAACACAATGAAGGTCTGTTTTTACTGTCAATAATATCTCTATAGATATAGTCGATTCTAAAATAACTGAAAAGTCTAATTAATAGCAAATGTAGAAAAATTTTAAACAGTGAAGGTCTGTTTTACTGCACTAAATTACCTTTAGATATGGTCGATTCTTTAAATATCAATTAATGTAATGTAGAAAAAATAAATTAACATGACAGTCTGTTTTACTGTCAATAATTACCTAAGAATATGGCGATTTCTAAATTTTTAAAAAAAAGTGATCAACTTTAAGGCAATGTAAAAATACATTATTGACCAATGACAGGTCTGTTTTTAACTGTCAATTAATTACGTGTAGAATATGTCATTTCTAAATTAAATAAACAAAAGTTCAAATTATAGGCAATGTAGGATAAAAAAATGTAACCAATACAGTCTTTTTAACTGTCAATATAATTACTATAGAATATGGTCGATTCAAAATTATCAAACGGTATACAATTTTAGGCAAATGTAGAAAAAATATATTTAACCAATACAGGACTTGTTTTTATGTCAATATAGCTATCATATAGAATATGGTCATTTCTTAAATTATCCAAAAATAAATATCAAATTTTAGGCAAATGTAGAAAAATAATTATTAAACCAATGACAGGTCAGTTTTTACTGTCAATAAAATTTCTATAGAATATGGTCGCTTTCTAAAATTATCAATTAAGCAAATGTAAAAAATATTTAACCAATTACAGTCTGTTTTATGTCAATATAGCTATCTAGAGAATATGGTCGATTTCTAAAATTATCAAAAAAGGTATCAAATTTAAGGCAAATGTAGAAAAAATATTATTAAACCAATGACAGGTCTGTTTTTACTGTCAATTTAATTTCTATAAAATATGGTCGATTTCTAAAAATATAAAAAAGGTACTCAAATTTTAAGGCAAATGTAGAAAAAATATTATTAACCAATGACAGGTCTGTTTTTACTGTCAATATAATTATCTATAAATATGTCGATTTCTAAAATTATCCAAAGAATATCAAATTTTAGGCATATGTAGAAAAATATTATTAAACCAATGACAGGTCTGTTTTTACTGTCAATATAATTATCTATAGAATATGGTCGATTTCTTAAATTATCCAAAAAAAATATCAAATTTATAGGCAATGTAGAAAAACATGTTACTAAACCAATGACAGGTCTGTTTTTACTGTCAATATAATTCTCTATAGAATATGGTCGATTTCTAAAATAATTAAAAAGTATAAAATTAAAAGGCAAATGTAGAAAAAATATCATTTAAACCATGACAGGTCTGTTTTTACTGTCAATATAATTATCCTATAGAATATGGTCGATTTTTAAAATTATCAAATTTATAGTAAAATGTAGAAAAAATAATATTAAACCAATGACAGGTCTGTTTTTTACTGTCAATATAATTACCTATAGAATATGGTCGATTTCTAAAATTATAAAAAAAGTTATCAAATTTATAGGCAAATGAGAAAAAATAATATTAAACCAATGACAGGTCTGTTTTAACTGTCAATTAATTACTATAGAATATGGTCGATTCCTAAAATTTTCAAAAAAGGTATAAATTTTAGGCAAATGTAGAAAAAATATAATTAACCAATTACAGGTCTGTTTTTATGTCAATATAATTCACTATAGAATATGGTAGATTTCTAAAATTATCAAAAAATTATCAAATTTGATAGGCAATGTAATTCATGGCAATGTAGAAAAATATTATTAAACCAATGACAGGTCTGTTTTTACTGTCAATATAATTATCTATAGAATATGGTCGGTTTCTAAAATTATCAAAAAAGGTAACAATTTATAGGCAAATGTAGAAAAAATATTATTAAACCAATGACAGGTCTGTTTTTACTGTCAAAATATTACCTATAAAATATGGTCGATTTCTAAAATTATTAAAAAAGGTATAAAATTTTGGCAAATGTAAAAAAATATTATTTAACCAATGACAGGTCTGTTTTTACTGTCAACATAATTCCTATAGAATATGGTCGATTTCTAAAATTATCAAAAAGGTATCAAATTTATAGGCAAATGTAGAAAAAATTATTGAACCAATGACAGGTCTGTTTTTACTGTCAATATAATTATCTATAGAATATGGTCAATTTCTAAAATTATAAAAAAAAATAATCAAAATTTAGGCAAATGTAGAAAAAATATTATTAAACTAATGACAGGTCTGTTTTTACTGTCAATATAATTCTCTTTAGAATATGGTCGATTTCTAAAATTATCAAAATAAATATCAATTTTAAGGCAAATGTAGAGAAAATATTATTAAACATATGACAGGTCTGTTTTAACTGTCAATATAATTCTCTATAGAATATGGTCGATTCTAAATAATCTAAAAAGTAATATAAATTTAAGGCAAATGTAGAAAAATATCATATAAACCATGACAGGTCTGTTTTTACTGTCAATATAATTACCTATAGAATATGGTCGATTTTTAAATTATCAAAATTTTAATTTAAAATGTAGAAAAATATATATTAAACCAGTGACAGGTCTGTTTTTACTGTCAATATAATTACCTATAGAATATGGTCGATTTCTAAAATTAATCAAAAAGTATCAACTTAAAGGCAAATGTAAAAAAATATTATTAAACCATGACAGGTCTGTTTTTACTGTGAATATAATTACCTATAGAATATGGTCGATTTCTAAAATTATAAAAAAGTTATCAAATTTATAGCAAATGAGAAAAAATATATATTAAACCATGACAGGTCTGTTTTAACTGTCAATATAATTACCTATAGAATATGGTCGATTCCTAAAATTATCAAAAAAGGTATAATTTTAGGCAAATGTAAAAAAATATAATTAACCAATTACAGGTCTGTTTTTATGTCAATATAATTCACTATAGAATATGGTCGATTTCTAAAATTATCAAAAAAATTATCAAATTGATAGGCAATGTAAATCATGGAATGTAGAAAAAATATTATTAAACCAATGACAGGTCTGTATTTACTGTCAATATAATTATCTATAGAATATGGTCGATTTCTAAAATTATCAAAAAAGGTAAAATTTATAGGCAAATGTAGAAAAAAATTATTATTAACCAATGACAGGTCTGTTTTTACTGTCAAAATATTACCTATAAAATATGGTCGATTTCTAAATTATTAAAAAAAGGTATAAAATTTTGGCAAATGTAGAAAAAAATATATTTAACCAATGACAGGTCTGTTTTTACTGTCAACATAATTTCTATAGAATATGGTCGATTTCTAAAATTATCAAAAAAGTATCAAATTATAGGCAAATGTAGAAAAAAATTATTGAACCAATGACAGGTCTGTTTTACTGTCAATATAATTATCTATAGAATATGGTAAATTTCTAAAATTATCAAAAAAAAGAAATCAAATTTTAGGCAAATGTAGAAAAAATATTATTAAACCAATGACAGGTCTGTTTTTACTGTCAATATAATTCCTTTAGAATATGGTCGATTTCTAAAATTATTGAAAAAGTTATCAAATTTTAGGCAAATGTAGAAAAAGTATTTTTAAACCAATGACAGGTCTGTTTTTACTGTCAATATAATTATCTATAGAATTGGTCGATTTCTAAAATTATAAAAATAATTTATAGGCAAATGTAGAAATATTTTTATTAAACCAATGACAGGTCTGTTTTTACTGCTAATATAATTATCTATAGAATATGGTAGATTTCTAAAATTATAAAAAAAAATTATAAATTTATAGGCAAATGTAGAAAATTTTTTAGTAAACCAATGACAGGTCTGTTTTTACTGTCAATTTAATTCTCTATAGAATATGGTCGATTTCTAAAAATATCAAAAAAGGTATCAAATTTAAAGGCAAATGTAGAAAAAATATTATTAAACCAATGACAGGTCTGTTTTTACTGTCAATATAATTATATATAAAATATTGTCGATTTCTAAAATTATCCCAAAGAATATCAAATTTTAGGCATATGTAGAAAAATATTATTAAACCAATGATAGGTCTGTTTTTACTGTCAATATAATTATCTATAGAATATGGTCGATTTCTTAAATTATCCAAAAAAATATCAAATTTATAGGCAGATGTAGAAAACATATTATTAAAATCTTTAAAGGACGACTAAAGTTGATCATAAGTCCCGAACAATTTAGTTTATTTACCACCAAGTTTTTTGTGAAACCGACTCCAGATATGTAGTTCTTGAGAAAAAAAATAAGAAGAAAATTAACTTCATAAGAACCTGTAACATAATAGGACTGAAATAATGAAATAGATGTTTTTAAAGGGGCACTAGCTACGATATATATAAAAAAATAAAGTATGATTTTTTTTAGATCAATCATTAATCAAATTGGAATAATGAAATAAAAATTAGCTTTTAGCAATCAATTTCCTTTAATTTTGTTGAAATAAGCGATTAAACATAATTTTTGACTGATTCACTTGCAAGTGAAAACGTCATCATCATTCTAACCGGTATTCATGTGAACTTGAAGTTAACCCCTAGCTAGAGATTGACAACGCATGCATTGTACGTGTACTGGTTATTTAAAGAAAAAGAATGTCAACAATGAAAGTGAAACTACGGTAAATCATTTGATTACTAATTCGATGCACATAAAATCATTCTTATATGGTTAAAAACAATGAGAAACATCTATTTTTAATCTATAAAATAAAATCAAACAGACCTATAAAAATCCAATTGCACGTGTTGGTTTAATCTATTCGTATCTTTATTTTTGTTTACATCGCTTATATGGTCATCTGAGGTCAAATCGATAGTTAATTAGATGGCGTTTGGACTAAAATACACACGAAACGAACCTATATATTATCTACCCCATGCTCTGTAAACTGTTTATTTAGATTTTTGATAGTTTGGATAAATGTTTTACATTGTTATAAACCAAACAGAGAATTTGAGTCAAATCGGTTACAATGAATTTGACAGCTAGTGCCCCTTTAAGGGAACAAATACTTCATTACTTCTAGTAGCTTTTAATATTCTTTATATAGAGTTGTTATGTATGAATGATTCAGCATGTTTGAATGCCCTCCTGCTACGTCAAGAGAAGAACAGGAATGAATAAATTGATAATTTTATATTTTATGCATTGTGTGCGATATTGTCTCATGCAAATTTACTCAATATTTCTTTTTTTTTGGCAATTTTAAAAATCTTTTAGTCAGCTCTTGATTTTTCTCTATTATGTTTGTATAATTCATTCTTTTAATCTTGTTCATTCTATATCTTAGGAGTAATCAATTTATCTCACAGGCTGACATAACATTTTAATCACCTATTGTCAATAAATGTGGCAATTACAGGTTTTCTTTTTCTTGTTAAATTCATTGGCCTTGAAATAATCATTTGGGACACAGGCTCTGCCTTAATTTTTGGTCCTCTTGGCTTGTCCCACTGCTGTGGTAGACTTGTAGATGATGGCTGAGATGGAACAGCTTTATATCCAAGTATTTTCCATTGCTATATCATCATGACCACTGTCAGAACATGTGCACAATTTCCTGATATTCTAAAAGTATAATTTATGTAACATTATTTTCAAGTTTCTCGTGTATAATATGTAACACTCCCAAACGTGTCCTTTTCCCCAAACGTGTCCGATTCCCCCAAACGTGTCTATTTTCCCCAAACGTGTCCATAATATTCAATATTCCCCAAACGTGTCCGATTTCAGAACCCCCAAACGTGTCCGATAATTGTTATTCGCCGAAACGTGTCCACTATTACACGCCAGAACGCCTCACGTCTTTTAGCGCTAATACATGTATGTCCTAAATGAAATCGATAACGTTTACGGCAATTCTATTTTAGAGGGAAGCAATTGATGAGGTAGCCATTTATTAGCATTAGTTTGTTCAATGCCGGTTGTTAATGATTATCATAATTGCAAATTTAATCTGTATCATATGAATTAAATTTTGACTGTTCATGCATTATTTGATTGACATCATGTTAAAAATTTAGATAGGTTCTACAACTGTATTATCATACCGGGAGCCAGTCCACATTTGTCAACACTGGTATCACGCAGTACTTTGATAGTGAACAAATGCATCCCGTGGAATTGTTTAGTAAAACTCCCTGGACGATATGACCAGCTACGAATATTACAATAAAGGAGATATCGTTGATTACAGAAACAATCCTGCTATGAACAAATGGACTGCTGTTTTTGTAGCGGTTTCTAGCGAAGAGGTGTAGTAATACAAATAGATAAGTGTCATATACGAGGCACATTTAGCACGGTTAAAGATGATATATCAGACTTCTGTTTTCAAATAAACAGACACTAGATGAGAATGGCAAAATAAAAATGTATTTTTACTAATTGCAAATTAAATTTGTACTGTATCTATTAACTTTAGATTGTTGATTGCGTATTTCAAGTTGGAAGTATTTCATGCATATTTAGAGAAAACATACAAGTTTTAATGTTTTAATGTTTTTACAGTTGTAGTGAATAAATTAACTTTAAACTGTTGATTGCGTATTGTCCAGTTGCGAGTATTTCATGCATATTTAGAGAGAACATACAAGTTTTAATGATTTTACATTTCTAGTGTATAAATTAACTTTAGACAGTTGATTGTGTATTGTCCAATTGTTTGATGCATATTAAGAGAGAAAATAAAAGTTCTAATGTGCAGAGAAAGGGACATTTTGACTAGGTATATGTACAGTCTATATAAACATGTTTGTTTACAATTTACATACAACATAGCCGAAATGACGCCCCCACTTTTACCCAGCTTATACTGCCGGTTTAAAAAAGTCATTACGACTTTATCTTTATTTTTAATGAAATGGTAAAATTATTATCATTAATGTAATAGCAATAGCCAAATAACGCTTGATATGGACACGTTTAGGGGTTAGTTGAAAAATGGACACGTTTGGGCGCCCATACATGTTTTGCAGTTCAGTGACGTCGATGTGGACACGTTTGGGGGAAAGGACACGTTTCTGAGTGTTACTAAACTTGGCTTATTATAAGTAAACACAATACTACTTTTATGTTTAGCATGTGATCATCTACATGTACATGGATTGAAATAACTAATAAGTGCATCAGATGGGTGATGTACAGTCCTTAAATGTAGGTACAGTGATCCAAGTGCTGTTAAACAATGTTGTACTGAATGCAAGAAATTTAAAGTAAATTAATATCATTGATATATTACCATATAGGTCTTTGAGAAATTGGCCTTAATGTAGAACTTAAAAGTACTGGGATGGACAGACAAAAGTAAATCTATTTGAACCATCCACATTAGTGGATGGTCAAATGTCTTAGGTTGTTACATGTAACTGTGGTTTTTTTTTAAGTACATGTAGTTAGAATTTTAAAGTCTTTGTTTACTCCTTGGTTTTATTTGTTGTTGCCTTTGATATGTAGCTGTTTAAGTTAACATCTTTTAAATTTATTATTGACATAAGAACAGCAACATGCATATATACATGTTTGATTTTAATATCATCACTTTTGTTAATGTAAATATTTCAACATACCAAGGAAAAATCGTATTCCACAATGGATTCCAAGAAACAAAATTTACAAAACTGTGCAACAAAATACAAAAAAACAAAATAAAATTAATAAACATTTCATGCATCTTTTTAAAAACAGACTTGGTCAGGGTGGGGCCACTAGGCAATCTGCCCTCTTTGCAACCAGCTGATATCTATTGAAGCCTAGGGAAGGAATCGAACCTTCGTACCCTGACCAATATCAATTTGATACAGTACTATATATATATATAAATATAAAGTTCTGCTTTTTTAAAAATGGCTCTATATTCCATTTATATATATAAACAAATCTTATATTGATGTGTACAGTGTATGGTTATCAGAATATTCACATGTACAAGGGAATATATATATATATGTTTGTGTGTTAACCAGTAGCTTTTTTATAGGGAGGGGGTAGAATCAGAATAAAAGAAGGTTCATAAAATATTGAGGGTGAAAGTTAAGGTCTTTCAATTGTCCTATACATGTTCACTACCCTGGGTAATGTTAGTTATTTCAAGTTGTTCGTGTATTAAAATAACTCACTTAATAAGTCGTTCCGTGACGTTCATTCACAGGGGTTCCCATGGATAGTAAACCCGGCAAATGTCTGTTACTTTAGGGGTCCCAACCCATAAAGAGCTCTACTAAACTATTCTTAACCTCAAACCTTACCCTAACCCATACCTGAACCTAACACTAGCCCTAACCCTAACCTAAAACATCCCCTAACCTAACCATAACCATGAATGCTCCATAACTCTTAAGTATAGGGACCCTTAAAGTAAAAGAAGGCAAATAGTAACAAACCCCTCTGCATCATTTTGGCAATAAAATTATAAAAGAAAAATACGTGCAAATAATTGAGAAAGAGGACATTTTATCAACATAAGAGAAATAATCCTAACCCTGACTTGCAGCTACAGTGTGCATCTTCTAGTTTACGTGTTGTTTCATTCACGTCCAGGTTAATAGTATGTGGATCTTCACTCTTCCTCTGGCTGCGGTAAACATTGGATTTTATCGCAATACGTTCATTTCCTGCTCTAAATATTGACACCGATTTAACATAACTGTCCTTTACAAAAGCAGTTGCCCTTTGTTTTTGTCGAAGGGTTGGCAAATAAACAAGATATGATGCTGAAAAGTCGTCTGGGACATCCTGTAGTTGCAAGATGTCGGCCATACTTGTTTACAAAGTTGACGGGCATACGCTTCTTGACTACCGTTGTTAAGCAGTAGGCGTGGCTAACCGATATTCGGCGATCCGGCAATTCCTAAACAACGGACCTTAACTCCCAAAATCAATCCCAACCTTCATAAACCTTGTGTTTAAATTTCATTGATTTCTATTTACTTATACTTCAGTTATTGTGCGAAAACCAAGAATAACACTTATTTGGGCCCTTTTTTGGCCCCTAATTCCTAACCTGTTGAAACCAAAACTTCCAAAATCAATCCCAACCTTCTTTTGTGGTCATAAACCTTATGTCAAAATTTCATAGATTTCTATTTACTTAAACTAAAGTTAGAGTGCGAAAACTAAAAGTATTCGGACGCCACAGACGACGAAACCCGCCTATAGCATTTTAGAACAGCAACTAAGAGACAAAATCATAATGGTGATGATTTCTATTCCTTCTATAATGAAAAAATAAAAATCTAAGTTATAGCGATGTGTTTGTATTATGATGCAAAATTTATCATGACTTAATAAGAAATGTATTGTATCCATAGAACACTTAGACACTACTATCAGCATCCTGGCATGAGCCAAAAGAATCATCATCATCATCAACATTTGTATTCACTTCTATGGAGCTTTTCACTTTTCTTTCTCTCATCATTCCCATTCTCTCCGAAAAAGCTAATTGTCTTTCTTGCTCCCTATATGGTATCTTTTTTTCTTTTTTTGATGCATTTAATAATTTCCCATGTTGCAAAGGCTACAGTAGCTACCAAATAAAAAAAAAACTACATCAATTATATTAATGGTCTTCAACTTTCTACTTTATTTCATCTTTCAAATTATTTTGATTTGAGTTCTGTATACAGGAAAACCACGTCTAACGTAGAAAAATTAGTAAGCTTTGATGAATATATATGAATAAAAAAAAGTTTATATAATTCTTTTCACCCTTTTTTATATCAATCTTTATGTTTGTTTGGTATGAATGTTGGATAAATGTAAGCTACATTGTGTTCAAATTTATATCGCAAATATAATTCGTGTAAATAATAATAGCAACAAAATATTTCCTTTCACCACTAAAAAACCTAACCGGTTGAACATGTTGATCAAGAAGGATTTTTTTAACACCAACAGTAAATAAACATGTTAAGAATTGAGGTAACTGCCGATTTATCAGTTAGGGTGTGTCTGTGTTGTCCATTTTATACCTAAATGGTTGAGACAAGTTTCAAGCTGGCTTAAAGTACCTGAAGCAATATGAATATGTCAGCATTTTCCAATAGGTGAATCTTGCACGTGTTGTCATGTATAATGCAGCTCAGTTATGATATTTGACTTGAATAGTGAACATCAATAAATTACAAAGTCTGGATTATTTAGGTTCCTAATGGAACCTTAGTTGTCCCCAAGTTATGACCAAAATGTGCTACACAAAATCTGGTGGAAGAACTCGACTTCGATCAACCTAATGCAGTGTACTGAATGAATTCTAAGTATAATTTAAGAAATGCCAGAGGGATAATGACCGAAAATGCAGACGTTTCAATTACTCTAGAGAACGAAGCCACAGTTCAAATAAACCAACAATTTACTGACATTCAATCGGTACTGCGGGTCCTGTCTATGGGTGATAACGACTTTTTACCAAACTGTCATGGGATTTCTCGAATATAAAGTATTGTTTGCCAACTAAAGATGAGAGACGGTGTTGCGGTAGAACAAGACAGATCTGCTACTCCCGAATACCTGTACATACCCAATTCATGACTAATTGCTGAATTGTAAGAATGTACAATACTAATGTTGTTAATATTAATATTCTGCATGATTTATCCTATTTTGACTGAAGCAATATGAACGCTCCATAAGAGAGTTATTTCCCCTTATGCATTTGATATAAGTGACATACATTTCTATCTTGTAAACCCTAAGTGATAGAGATCTAGGATCTTTGGATTGAGGTCCTTGATCCAAAAAAATGAAAATTAGGTCAAGGTCAAAGGTCATATTCTAATTTTTAAATTTGGCTTATTTTCACGTATTGCCAAAAACCGTATAAGATATTATCAAATTATTTTTACTCAATTGTTAGTTGCAACATGTCGTAACACATAAATTTTGATAGCAAGGGTACGTTGAACGTTCTCCCCAATTGTAATTAAAGATAATGGTGATATAACTCATTAATCAAATATAGTTAAGACCTATTACATATCGCTTAAATCATCATGGGTATATCTTCTAGTTAAAGGTAAATTTGCCAAATGGCAGCTTATACCTTTCAATTATTTAAAAGTGTCTAATAAATATAGAGTTTTGTAAACAAAATGTATGTCAATTAATTTAATCAGCTGATTATTCCCTTGGTAGTCAGTGGATTGTAACAGGGTACGTCAAGAGAAGCTTGGAATCTTGAAGGTTTATGTAACAAGCAATATTTGATGAATAAAATTATCATGTAGTTAAAATACAAAAGAGACCTATGGTCTTTTGATTTGAGGTCCTTGGTTTATGAACTTGAAATTGATCTCAAGGTCATAGCTAAATTTGAAGTTCTAGATTTTGACCTGTGCTTTAACCTCATATGTATACCTGATAAAGCCATGAGACTTTTGGCAAAATATATCAAACCTTTTAACCTTGAAAAACAAACGGAAGTGACCTTGTGTAAACCGGAAGTAGCTATTTTTTTACTTTATCAATATAAAAGTATATAGGACCAGATATTTTTGGAATCAGTGTAAATATTCAAATAATATCGGAAGTAACATTTTTCAAACCGGAATTAACACATTATCTCCCTTATTTAAAAAAATATTGTTTAGAAACCATATATTTTTGGAATCAGCGTACAATAAGCTATCATTTGACGATTGAAATGACATTTTAAACTTAATTTTACAACTTTCATATTAAAATACATTGTTTTTGGTGGAAAGATCACTTGTTCTCTGAATAATTGGTTTTTAATTGTATTTGTTTTGCAATTTAAGGTTATTGTTTCAACTGTTTGTTAACAAATATCAACCCCTTTATACAGAATAAATAATTCCATTAATATTAAGTGGTAATTACATTCAAAAATCAATTCATTTACAGATATGCTAGATCACATCCGTTTAATAATGTAATTTTTTTTTCATCGTTTAGTTACGATACGATGTGTTTGTCCTTTGATAAATGCTTGTTTTTGTCGATTTAATGCACATTGATTCATATATACATCACGTGAATTTTTTTTTTAAATGGCTTCGATTCGATCAAAACTATAAATTCAGACAATAGGTTCTTAGTCATTTTAATATTACCTTTGAACGCACAGTCACTAACAAATCAGTGATATAAAAGATACAAATGTTTTATGAAATATAAATATATTGTTAACACATTAATGATAAGATTTTTTTAAAAAGAGACAATTTAATGGCCAGGAGGTGCGCTAAATAAAAAAATATTGTATAAGAATTAAGATACTTGAATACAATATTTAAAGATACAAATGTTTAAAAAAAAAATGTAAATCGATTGATGTCACATATGTAGAATCCATACTACCAATTTCTTTCTAAACAAAGAGACAATTTAAATAAAAATAATATTTATTAGAATTTAAATACTTGTCATTATATATTTACAATGTGTGTGGCAATACAATTTTAATCAAACACTAAACAACAAAATAAGATTCAAAAGTTAATCACACATTGTAGGCACAAAACATCAGTGATCAATTTATAATATTACAAAATTTAAAATTCATATTACAAAAGGACCTCTGTACTGAGTTCTAATGACCTTTAAATAAAGAAGCCAATAATTCTGATATGTCAATCTTCACTTGAAAGACGAAATGAAGACAAAAATACAGCTGTTTCATAATATGAATCAAAACATGCATTTGATACACAAGTTTAATAATACTTTTAGATATTTGGATGATATTTTGGCTCGCAATAATGACGACTTCAGTATGTATACTAAAGAAATTTACTTTAAATAAAGCTAATACTAACAATGACCTCTGCCCTTTTCTCGATCTTGATATCTATATCACTAACGGAAAGCGTTAAACTAAAATTTATGATAAAAGATATGACAATTCATTTCCTATCGTTAATTATTCATTTTTAGATGGTGACGTTCCCTTGTCACTATCTTACGGTGTTTATATATCTCAACTTGTACGACTTGCTCGTGTATGTAACAATGTTTTAGATTTTAACGTATTACTGAAAAATTATTACACCAGGGTTTTCAATATCACAAACTAGTCAAAACATTTACTAAATTTTATCATCGGTATAAGGGCATCATTCGTATATATAGCTCAACATGCAGACTTCTTATACGTTCGGGTATTTCACACCACAACTCTTCACAGGAGACCAAATGACCCAGAAATTAACAGCTACAATTCACCGTACTGCATTCAACAATGAGCAAAGCCTATACCGCAGTCAGCTATAAAAGAACATGAAATCATGTCACACAGAAAATCTAATTAAACCATGCAATCTTTTTCAAGCTTACAACCAAATTGTACATTTGAGCATGGAAATTAGAATACCCTATTTAAAAAAGATATATCCTCAAAATAATTATTTAGGTCAATATCTGGGTCGTTTATCCTTTTACATTTTTAAATAACCCCATTTATACTTTTTGAATATAATATATCAAAGGTGCTTATTATTACGAATACAGTACAACTTGCCAGTCACAAGCCTGGAGTAAAGAGCCACTTACAAACAATTAACATGATTAAGAAAGTTTAAACAGGACTGTTTTCAACATTTTTGCCATGATATGCATAGCCTAAACTGTTAACTACTAGTCTGATGGCTCAGAATTGTAATACTTTATTCAGACTTAATTTCATATACGAAAAACTCTGTTTTGACATATAACGCAATGTCTGGATATTTGTTTGGACTTGTCGTTTGTTAAAAAATTTGGGGCAGACTGTTTAAATGTAACTTATATTTTTACCATATTCCTTTAAATCGTCAGACTAGTGAGAAAAGGGGGGAAGCAAATTTAAGACATTTTACATATATCTAAGTCATGTATTTGATGTGGCTTTCAATGCAGAGTGAACCACCATATTATTATTATATTAAAACATTCCAAGATGTAAAATTCACAGAATACCTGTAGGTTAAATAAACATATGTAGAATTATGAATTATAGTTTTGATTCTAGTCAAGACCATGCTCACTAAAATTGTTTACACTTATATTACCATGCACATTAGTACTTCAGTTCAGAGACGCATTGTAGTTTCTATTTAGAATAGAGGGAAACAGGAACTTTTTCAGGACGCCTGGATCGGGCGTTTTTAGGCTACAGATTTCAGAATTGATCCTTTCGGGGTCCACATATTTTTTTCTTCTTTTTCGGATGTCACCATTTAATTTTTTTTTAATTCAAGACTTAAAGATTTCAGGATTAGGACCCTTCCCCCCTCAGAATAATATTAGATTTTGTTCAACATGCATTATTACATACCAAAAGCATCATGCCATGTGATAACTTCAAATATCTAGCAAATGTTTGCACAAAACAACGTTAATTCATCAACATATTACGTCGGTGTAGATCAGACCAAATTCTTGAAAAAAAATCTTAAGGGGCGTGGGTATATGTACGGAAGAATGTAAAATCTGTTCACTGATTTCACAAAATATGGTGAATAACAAACCTTTATCACTGTTGCAGGTGAAATAAATCCTCCTCCTTGCTGTACATGTATATTGCTTCTGTTGCAAAATACCATCAATTGTGTCAGTTTTTAGAATATAATGGTGGACAAAACCTTTGAACCACCACTTTTCATGAACTGTGTAGACTACATATCCTTAAGACGTCAGAACATAAATTAGAGGGGTGCATAGATGAATGTCGAACATTATGATTACAATATTTTTCTCTTGCTATATAACAACATGAACAATAAGGAGATTTTATATGATAGCCAAAGTGTAAACTTGCCTTTACAGTTCAAACAGGCTCCTAGGAAGGTTGAGTCAGAGTTTTTTAAAGTAAATAATCACAATAAATGAGGTCAACATTCTATTTGAACTAAGACTATTCATTTCTTTTGAAATTGTCATGTCTGATGGACATCATTGCACTAATACATACTTGTATCGATACTTATTCAACAACAATGCCAATGGAGAAAAAGGTTCAAATTAAGGCCACCCCCCCCCCCCGAACCCTAAAAAAAAACACCAACAATCATATATATATATATGCAAATAATTTGTTTAGGTCTGTTGATGAAAATTATTACTGCCAGAGGGTGGTCTTTAGCTCCAGTCCACATGCCAGATAATGCTCAAAGTATGAGTGAAATTTAAGGTCCGCGTACAGAAATTTCTCAGTTTACAAATTATTTGTCTCAGTACTATACAGTCTAGAGCAGTTTAAATTACACAAAAGTAAACAAGAGAAAAATCTCGGCAATGCAAGGGACAGAGTTACTATTTTCAATTGAAACACATGTCGACCGCATGGTCAGTATATTTCATTCAGGCTACAGCCTCCAGACAGTAAAATATTGGCACGTTGTCTCACTTTTCTACTCAAAATGACGAAATAAACTTAATTAAACGGCAAAACGAGTGTTTTTATACTTACAAATTAACAATAACAGCCACATGGCTTTACTCATGAGCCTAAATTCCGCTTTTCCTTCGCAAACGGCCTACCAAGTCTCAACTAAATAATCGGCCGACAGCAGGTGCTTCAATTAATTGTCAAGCTTCAAAACGAATCTGTTTTCCAAATAAGGAAAATAAGCCCCGCCTACATTTCCCGATTGACTGAAAATATTTTCTAGTAATCAAAAGCTAGTGCAACAAAACTATTACTATTTCTTCTTAATACATGAAAGTGTATATCGAAATACATCATATTATATAGAAATTGTAAAAAGTAGGGAGATAGAAAATGAGCAATTGAAAATTTAGACCATCGACAACCGAGACGCTGGAAATGTAATACGCGCCATTGATGATGAATATTCATGAGAACACCAAGAGTTGCTTCCCCCTGAAAATATTGCCTTAACATACCCGCGTGGGTTTTTGGTAATATACAAGTATTTATAACATTAATTAGATTGATTGTTGGTTGCTTAACGTCAAGTGGCAAATATTTCATGCATATTCATTTTATTAATTTGAAGTTTGATATTTCATCTGTTAGTGCTGAACTAGTACACATATTTGTTTAGTTACTTAGTATATGGGAAGCTTATTGTTACATTAAAGAGTTATTGGTAACATTTATCTGTTGTTTTTTTATGGTCATGTTTATTAATTTTGTAACACATTCTCTAGTTCTTTTCAATTTTATGAAATTTTAGGTTTATAGTTTTAGTATTATGCATATTATAGTTAATTTGAAGATTTGTTTTTATATTACAGGAATTATGGATATAAATGTAGCAACGGAGAAGTTGATTGAAACTGTGAGAGAGAGAACACAGGTTTCTTTTAATTGTGGAGAATGTCAGCGTCGAATGTACATGTTACAGAGGAAGGGAAAGGCTTTGAAACAGAAAGAGTTGTTTTTACAGACATTCATTAATAGGTGTGGTGTAGCAAAGAAACAGAAGTCAGTGCAGTACGAAGTTGTTGTTGTTGGGGTAAAATCGAATACAAAGAAAATTAAAGTTGAAAATGAAATGGGTGATGAAGATGATGATGTTCTTGTTACAGCAGTGGAAGAGGCAAGTGGAAATGTAGAAGAAACTGGTGGAAATGGAAACAGAGAAAAAAAGGAGATTTTTTATCAGCAGGAGAAGAAAAGTGTAGTGAAAAAGGAAATGGCTGATAATGATGATGGTGTTATTATTGAAGCAATGAAAGGTGGAAGTGGCATCAGTGAAGAAATTGGTGTTGAAGCAAGCAGTGGAAAGGAGAAGAGTTGTCAGGAGGACAAAAAAAGAAAACATTAAGATTTCGATTCGCAGACGATAAGGTTATTAGTTATGTATAATTTTAGTAAGTTAAGTTTAGTGAGACATTCAATTTAATAACCTAGACGTATTTATGTAAATATTTATTCTTCATGTTAGCTCACCTTTGGTGAAATACCCTTCCGAGACATTACTATAAAAGACAAAACTGAACTGAAGAAACGCATTGCATTATTTCTATATACCAAATAATTATTCGAATGTTAAAATACTTGAAAATTGCTTATTTCAAAAAATGTCTGCATCCCAGCTTACAAACACTTCTCTGAAAAATACAGTCTTAAACAGAGATAATTCCAATTTTACACCTGATACTACACAATTAAAAAAACCCTATGCAATATTTGCTACAGATTGATGTAAGATAGAGTCGTAAAGATTTCCATTATTGTTTACCCCCAAATCTGATAATACACCAACAGAAGAGTAACAATAAACAAAAACACAGAAATGTGGAATGAGGTGTTTAGAGAGCATCAGAATATATCACCACATTGTAATGGCATCCTTGAATGGGACATGTCAATAGAAGAGAAGTTGGGATGAGCTTCGGGAGAGTGTGCAAAATGTACAAAATGTACATGCAGATCTAACATGCTTAACTTGTACAAAGGGATTGCAAGGATAAAATGGGGTCGACGGGCTGTACAAATAAATGAATCCCAACCTTCTAATTATTGTATAAGACATTGCGGTACACGTTCAGAGCAATAAACTTAAGTTATTTGTAAAGGTGTTAAATTAAAGAAAACAAGATCTTAAACCACCTACATCGATGTTTAGCAGATCTCAAGTCCTGGACCAGATCTTGCTACAGGAAATTTGAGAGAGATTTATTGGAAAAACACTTTGTAGGGTCACTGGTAGTATTCTAAACATTAAGGTATGGTGTCCATGGTTTAATCCCAAATATGGCGTCCGCGCGTGACTCATTTGGAAATTTTGACGATTACATAAATATACGAATCTTTTTAGAAGAACATGATCAGAGCAAAGGTTACAAGCCGAAACTTGTTTTACAAGCGTATCCCATATAATTTAACTGATGAATTGGCAGAATCACTTCACCAATTGAAGAATATTTAAAGAAATGTATCTGAAATTACTCCAGAAGACACTAACTATGTGCAGGCATATGGCTTGATATCAAATATGGCAGTCTATCTGAAGCTGACATAATAATACAGACATTAGTTAAGCTAAAGTTTATTCTATTCCCTCTTTTAGGTCCGTACTTAACTCTTTAAAGTAATTAATTGGATTGTGTGAATCAGTATTAATATAGAAATATTTACATACTAAATATATGTCTATTGCATGCAGTTTTTATTGTTCGAGTTCCGTTGATTTAATTATTCTACTGCCTCAAACAAAGAATGCCGTGATCGTTACAGTAACAATCCATCAGTTTAAAATTTTTGTCATTTTATGTATAACATCTATATTTCTCTAAGCCTAAGGGACAACAATTTTCCAAATAACACTATTGCAAGAACAATATGTATAATACCCTGGGAGAAATATGGGTCGCTTGTAAGTAAGACTATATAATAGTTCTTTTTTCTCACAATGACTTCCATGGTTCTTTATTGTATACCATTCATTTTAGTTGAGTTGTCATAGTGTTTTGAAAATTTAATATAAATTCAATTTCCTGCTATTTTTAAATGTAAGTTTAATTGGATTATTAGCAAATCGAGGTCATAGCGTTGAAGGCCTGAAGATATTAAGTTCATAACGAGTCTGCTGCTTTCCTCACAGCCAGCTATCAAAGAGCTCATTATCATAAAAAAAAATGATGTGATCTGTACAGACGCAATCCTATCACTACGTAATATTTTTGATATTTTATGTATATCTTAAACGGTAAACGGACATAAAGTCACAAATTTGATAGGACAAAAAGTCACAAATAAATTAATGACAATTGCTTTGAAGATATAAGAGAAAGATCTTGAAATATTTTCTTTTTACTACATCTATTCATCTTTAAGTTTTGAAAGAATATTTAAAGAAATGTATCTGAACTTACTCCAGAAGACCCTATGTGCAGGCATTGTGGAAATGAACTTGACAGTGCTGATCCCATTGAAAATGGTTGGGTTGCATATGAAAGTTTTCCAATTATTACTAATACAGACATTAGTTAAGCTACAGGTGATTCTATTCCCTCTTTTAGGTCCGTACTTAACTCTTTAAAGTAATTAATTGGATTGTGTGAATCAGTATTAATAGAGAAATATTAACATATTTTTTTTTTGGTGGTAATTTGTTTTCTTGAAGATATGCGAGTAGTAGGTAGACTAGTGATTTGATTTTATAATGATTTATTATGGCAGTGAAATGATGTTCAGGTTTAAACTTATACAAATAGTAGCATAACAATCATTTCTTATTTTCGCATAAATTCATGTTTTGACACAGTTCTGTAAAAGATAATACTGCAAATAAAATGAAAATCCAATCAAAAGTTCCTCTAACTGTATCGATGATTCCTTTCATGTTGACGTCGTTTCAGACGTATTCTCCCCTAAAACATACTAAATGACTATTGCATGCAGTTGAAATTGTTCGAGTTCTGTTTTAATGCACCCAGGAACACATACATCGAAAGATAATGTGTTCCATGATCCGTTGATTTAATTATTCTGCTGCTTCAAACAAAGAAATTTAATTATTCTGCTGCTTCAAACAAAGAACTTGTTAAATGTATTTGCCGTGATTGTTACATTAAAAGGACATCAGAAAAATTCCTGTACGTCTTAAAATTTCAACTGGGAACTATATCCTACAAACCCACAAGGCATCATTTTCAAAGAATAATTTTATAAGTCCAACTTGTAAACTCGGTGGTAAAGCGGATGAAACGGTGGAACATTTTATTCTATTGTGTGAAAAGTTAGAAGAGACAAGAATACCACTTTTGTCAAAGATCTTAGATAATGGAAGCCTGATCCTAGCCAAAGTTGCAACTTCGTTTCCAATTGATCTTATCCAACTAATTATCAATCCGTTCTGTTATGTAGACATTAATGCAAAGAGAGCTGTTTTTGAGGAAACCAGTAACATTTTGGAACCCCTGTGTAGACAGTTGCTTTATAATATGCATAACAAACGCTATGTTTTATTAGCTAATATAGATAAGCAAGGCAGTAGAAAATCTAATTTCTAATTGCTTAACATCTGTTGGTGACCTTCTGCTGTTGTTTTTTATTTGGTCGGGTTGTTGTCTCTTTGACACATTCCCCATTTCCATTCTCAATTTTAATAGTGTAGTTTAGAAAGATTGGCCTTGCAAGTACATATCGGGCACACATGGTCCCAGAATGAGTTGTTTTTGTATTCAAAGAACATTTTAGTTTTATTTCTATCAAAGATTTTTTCTTATGTTTTATTTGTGTATGTAACATAAATTCTTGAGGTGGCGGAAAATTTTTATATTTTAATATATGAAGTGATGCGCGTTGTATTGTGTTATATTGCGTATTGACATTTTCCTCTGTGTGAATGGAGGTGTGCCTTGATTGGCAGAACTACGATTACAGATTACAGATTAACAATTCCATCAGTTTAATTTTTTTGTCAATTTATGTATAACATTTATGGTAAACGGACAGAAAGTCACAGGACAAAAAGTCACAGGACATAAAGTCACAAATTTGATAGGACAAAAAGTCACAAAGATTTTTTTGACAATTGTTTGAATATATAAGAGAAATATCTAGAAATATTTACTTTTTAATACATATATTCCTATCAAAGTTAATGATATTTATCATTTTACTTGAATAATGAAGATTTATTTAATTTTAATCATGCAAAGGACATATTTCTTGGCACCATCAAGCCATTTAAGTGCCAATCTACTTTGACATTTTGTTTTCTTAACAATAATTTTAATCATCTGATATTTTTTTGATAAATTTTACTTACAAAGTTGGTAATATACAATACTTCAAGAAAAATACAAAAATGTTTTTGTAAAAATGAGCATTTTTTATTCCAAGAAAATAATCAGAAAAAATGAATTGTGACTTTTTGTCCTGTGACTTTTTGTCTGTGACTTCTTGTCCTGTGACTTTCTGTCCTACATTCAACATTTATATTTCTCTAAGCCTAAGGGACGACAATTTTCCAAATAAAACTATTGCAAGAACAATATGTATAATACCCTGGGAGAAATACGGGTCGCTTGTAAGTAAGACTATATAATAGTTCTTTTTTCTCACAAAGACTGCCATGGTCCATGGTTCTTTATTGTATACCATTCATTTTAGTTGAGTTATCATAGTATATTGAAAATTTAATATAAGTTCAATTTCCTACTATTTTTAAATGTAAGTTTAATTGGATTATTAGCAAATCGAGGTGTACATAGTGTTGAAGACCTGAAGATATTAAGTTCATATCGAGTCTGCTGCTTTCCTTACAGCCAGCTATCAAAGAGCTCATTATCATAAAAAAAAATTGATGTGATCTGTACAGACGCAATTCTATCACTACGTAATATTTTTGATATTTTATGTATATCTTAAACGGTAAACGGACAAAAAGTCACAAATTTGATAGTACAAAAAGTCACAAATAAATTAATGACAATTGCTTTGAAGATATAAGAGAAAGATCTTGAAATATTTTATTTTAACTTGCTTATAAAACGAAGAATTTCGAGTGATCGTGTGTCCATTATCTCTTTTAGCTGTTAACATTGTACCATTCCTTTCAACTATTTTGTATGGATTTGAGTTATACGGAGTTGAAAGTTTGTTTTGTTTGTCTTGCTTGACCAATACAGTGTCACCAATTTGTAAATTTGACGGTTCGGCATTTCTTCTTGTATCTGCATAGTCCTTCATTTTATCCTTTTCCTCCCGTCAGTTTCTCGAATTTCTTTGTCGTCATATTCTTGTGTTAAAGTTGGTAATTTGGTTTTGATATTTCTCCCAAATAAAAGTTTTGCTGGTGAAACTTCCGTTGTGGCGTGTTTTGTCGCTCTATAATTACGGAGGAATGTAAACATTTCCTGTTTCCAATTTTGATGTTGCGTGTGTGCTGCTCTGATTGATTTCCCAATGATTCGCATAAATCGTTCGCACTCTGCATTGCGCTGAGGCCATAATGGTGTTATTTTTCTATGCGTAAATCCCATATATGTCGCAAAGTCTCTGAATTCTTTTCCTTGCCACGGGCTTCCATTATCGGTTTTTACTATATTCGGTATTCCAAATGTTGAAAATACTTTGTCAAGTAGTGGTATAACCGCTTTTGCAGAAATTGTTGTTAGTGTTTCTACAACTGGATATCGTGAATACTCATCCATTATCACCATGAGATAATGTCCACTAGGAAATGGTCCACAGAAATCCATACTAAGATATGTCCATGGTGCCTCTGGTAGTTCTCACATAGCTAACGGTTCAAAAGTTTTCTTTGGCGTAGCTGCTAAACATGGAATACAAGCTTTACATGTATCTTCTACACGTTTATCTATACCAGGAAAATAAACTTTTTCCCTTAGTAACTGTTTTGTTCGCACAATTCCCTGATGACCTTCGTGTGCCAATGTTATAACTCGGTCTGTAAGTTTGTGCGGAATGACAATTCTATTATCATGCATCAATATTTCTCCTTTGTCTGTGTTCACTGTCGTTAATTCGTTCTTTAAACGAGCAAATGTATCAAGAGATTTATTGTCATATGAATTTTCCCAGTTTCCCGATTTCACGGCCTTGATAACATACTGAATATTCATATCGGCTTCGGACTCTAATGCAATTTCTTCAATTGTCATTGCTTTCGGTATTGCGTTCTCTGATATATAATTCACGAATTCTTCTGCTACCTCGGAATGATCTGTTCGATTTGCTTCGCTAACATTCGGATGTCTTGACATGTAGTCTGCGGCATTTGATTTTCCTGATTTGTACTTAACATCGAAATTATACGTTTGCAGTCTTAATCTCCATCTTTGAATTCTCGCTGGCGGTTTCGATTTTGGATTGTTGAAAATACATTCCAGTGGTTGATGATCGGTAACGAGTGTAAATTTGTGTCCGTACAGGTAAAAATGAAAGTGTTCTATAGCCCAAACTATGGCTAGTCCTTCTCGCTCTGTCTGACTATATCGTTTTTCTACATCACTAAGCGCACGGCTTGCGTATGCGTTAACTCTGCCATCCTGAGTAAGTAACGCACCAACACCTACTGGACTTGCATCAACTATAAGAACAGTGGCCTTTCTTGGATCAAAATAAGCCATTATCCTATTGTTCATTAATTCCTGTTTAAGTGCATCAAACGATTGTTGTTGTTCTGAAGTCCATGTCCATGTCACTCCTTGCTTAGTTAAACGTCTTAATGGTTCGGTTATTGTAGAATATTCTGGTATAAATCTTCCAACGTAGTTAGTCATCGCTAAAAAACTACGTACTTCCGATATGTCACTCGGTATATTGGTGTTACGAATTGCTTCAACTTTTCTCGGATCTGCTGATATTCCTTTTGAACTGAATATATGTCCATAAAATTCCAAGCTGTCTTTATTAAATTCGCATTTCTTTTTGTTAAGTGTTAAACCTTTTTCGTTTATACGTTGAAATAAGGCTGTCAGTCCTCCAAACACAATTATGTCATCGGAGATATTTCTCACCCCGTTAAGACCTTCTAATGCTGTACTCAGCGTATTCTGGAATATTTCAGCAGCAGACGTGACTCCAAAGCTTAGAACCCCAAGGGTGACTGGGGAAAAGAAATATGGTCACTTGGTCTTCTCCCGACCGGCAGTAAAACGCTTGCCAAAGTGGGGCGTCCGTTTGGCTGTGCGGGATGTATCAAGTTCGCAGTCACGTCCGGTCAGATTGGGGACGTTAAATCCGATGCCTCGTGTAATGGAAAGTGCCACGCTCTTTGCACGTTAAGAACCCTTGCAACAACTCATTGAGGGGTCCGTAGGTGGCCTGTTGCAAGGCAACATTTCTGTCCCTATCCAAAATACCCTCATTTTCCAGTGGCAGTCCAAATTTCCCCAACCATCATCCCATATGGCCTCTAGTATGACAAGACCTACCTATTGTATTTACTGTGAACTTGTTCTCGTCCTGAATATGCATGAAATATTTGCCACTGGACGTTAAGCAACTAACAATCAATCAATCAATCCAAAGCTTAGACGTTTGTATCTTCTTAGTCCAACATGTGTTGTGAAAGTAGTAATATTTCGTGACTCTTGTGTAAGTTCTAACTGATGGTACCCGTTTAAAAGGTCCATTTTGGAAAATACCTTTGCTCCATTAAGGTCAACTATTAGATCATCTATAGTTGGAGTTATGTGTCTCTCTCGTTGTATTGTCTGATTTGGTAGTCTCATATCTACGCATATTCTTATTTCACCTGGACTTTTAGGTTTGGGTGCTACAACTATAGGCGATACCCAGGGAGTTGGTCCATGTATCCTTTCTATAATGTCTAACCGCTCTAACCTTTCAAGTTCGGTTTCTACCTGTTTCCTTATATGAAACGGTATCCTTCTATGTGGCTGGACTATAGGTTTTACGGTTTTGTCAACATGAATTTTCACTTGCGTTTCTTTAAGTTTGCCCAGTCCATGAAATATATCTTTATATTGTTCACACAATTGTTCGTGTTTGTTCCCTGTTGAGAGCCTCGATATTTGCGGGATTATCTGTAGTTCTAATGACGTATCATAACACAGTAAATTACCGCTTGTCCCTTTAGAAACATAAACAGTTGCACGTGTTAGCTTATTTCTCGTTTCAATTACAGTGTCAAACTTTGCCACGAATTCTAAGTTTTGATGAGATCCATATGCGAAAACTTTGGTCTTTGTAGCTATCAATTTTGGTTTTCTTTTCATCCTGTTGTAGGTATCCTCATCAATTACATTGATACTTGATCCAGTGTCGATAAGAACGTTGATGTCCGATTCATTGATTTTGACACAAATTCTTGGTTGTTCACGTTTGATAGAATTCACGGTTCCTTTTAGCGATTCTGCCTGTAGTCCGAAAACATATTCATCATCTGAACTACTATCTATCTTTGTTTGACATTCGAAATTGTTTTCAAAATCTGAATTCTCTAGCGTATTGACAGATTGTTTAGTATGATTATTTCTTTTTGAACTACACATCTTCTCAAAGTGATTAGGCTTCTTACAAAAGTTGCAGGATTTTCCTTGAGCAGGACATTTCCCTCGGTGTGGAAATTCACCTCCACAATTCCTACATTTGTTGTTTCGATTCACACGTTGGTCATTCACACGTTGTTCCGGACGCTTATCTTGTTGAAAATATCTTGGTTGATTTTTCCGAAAATTTCTCTTCTTGTGTAAAGCGTTGGTCTCAAGTTTCTCTTCTTTGTTCTCGATTTCGTTTGCTTGTCTTTCAGATAGTTCCAGAGCTCTTGCTGATGATAGCAATTGTTCCAAAGTCATATCTTCTCTTAAAGCTTTTCTCCTCAGTCTTGAAGATGAACATCCTTGAACGATTTGAGATTTTACTTCCCGATTGTCATCATTAAATTCACAGTTGACGGATAATTGTCTTAACTTTGTATGAAACGCATCCATTGTTTCATTTGTTTCTTGCTTTGCCTGACGGAATTTATATATTTCGTATTCAAACGTTTTTCTTCGGTGCAAAGTATTCAGTAAGCTTCGTAAGTGCTGTATCGTAATCCTCTCCAGTTTCTTGTAAGGTATCACAAATGTCATTTACTTCTTCCCCTGCGTAATGCAAAAGTAACGCTCTTTGTCTCACTTTATCCTTGATATTCATTCCAACAAGTAAATTTTGAAGTCGTTTTGTCCATTTTTTCCAGCGCTGATCAGCTGCACTTTCATGTACACTGAAAGGTGGAAACACAGGTAGTGCTGATGCCATAATGGAACTAATCAATACTATTAATTAATCCAATTGTTCATTTGTTAATCCAATTTGTCTCGTCGCCATTATAAAATAGCTACTAATTGCTAGAGAGGTAATAAAGTCGTCTGCACAGTTTCATGGTTTTAATACAACTGATAAACTAATACAAGTTACACACATGATAAGACGCGATTATAACGGTCTGCATCTGTTAAAGTAATTAAGTTCAATAGTGACCTTAGATAAACAATTTCAATACATTACACATGCTACTGTGATATCGTGACACGAAATCGCCTGCACTGCAGCCGTCCCGCTAGACCACACCACCACCTCGGCTCTGCAATAATAAAGCTTTCAGTGGCCGTGTGTTACCTTTCCTCGTCAGTTTTAATCTAGTGGCGTACTACAGTACATGATATATAAGGCACGGCGATGTTATTGTTACAGATCAGCTCAATAATCTATAGTAAAGGATCCTACAAATTAATGTAAGATACAGTCACAGAAAATAATTATATTTATAAGTATGTCTGAGTCAGTGACAACTCTACAACAGATGTATCCATTGGATCGCCGTCAATGCTGTTGAAACATGGCTGTGTACATAATGTATATACAACTCGTCTAAACATCAACCCAACAATATATATATATATGTTTGTGGCATAACATCGTGGCCATGAGTTAAATTATTTTTTTTCTTCTGTTTAGTATTAAAATTATATTAAGATCCATTTTGTTACATCTCGTGATCAAATTTTATTTGGCAATCGCCAATGGCAGTCAGCAGGGTTAAAGAACATCAATTTTTCGACCTGTTAGTCAAATGCGTTTTGTTTAAATATACTTTTTCACTTTTTTGGTCTTATGGAAAATGTTGCTTGTGCTGTTTTTATACACTTCTACAACGACAGTTGTTGAACATTCACACGTATAAAAATAAAAATTGCGGTTTTTATCCAACGCAATCATAGGTTTGAACGTAGTTTTCAATTTAGACTCGTTGATATTTTTTCTTGTGGGCCTGTATCATATTTTCCCTCCGGTTTATATGATCCGTTCATCCTATATTGACTCTTAAAATTCAAGAATCTATCTGAAAATGAGGGTACTTTTAATATGGCCTTCCATATACCGTTTCGATCCTTAACATCACTGAAGAGACATTTATTGTCGAAATCCGAATCTGGTGTACTAAAAAAATATTGACACCGTATGTTTGTGGCATAACATCGTGGTCACAAGTTAATTTTTTTTTCTGTTTAGTATTAAATTCATATTAAGACCTATTTTGCTACATCTTGTGATCAATTTTCTTTGGCACTCGCCAATGGCAGTCAGCAGGGTTAAAGAACATCAGTTGTTCGACCTGTTAATCAAATGCGTTTTGTTTAAATATACTTTTTCACTTTTTTGGTCTTTTGGAAAATGTTGTTTGTGCTGTTTTTAGACCCTTCTGCAACGAAAATTGTTTTATATGCACACAAAATTGTGGTTTTTATCCAACGCAATCATAGATTTGAACGGAGTTTTCAATTTGGACTCGTATATTTAAATATATATTCCTGCAAAGTTTAAAAGACGCTTGTGTTTTGAATATAAATACAGAAGATAAGGTTGTCTAGTTATGGGCAGCTTCTTACCAACTGTATCTATTTTATAACAAGTGCAGAAAGTGCCAATTGCACAGTTGACCATACATGTGCTGAGGATCAAAGAGTGTAAATCTAACTTTATAGTTTACCATACATTTTCTGAGGGTGAAAGAGTGTAAATCTAATTTTTCAGAGTTTCGAGATTAGAAAAGGGTTTTTAAGATCCAATTCAACACCATATATGCATTATTTATGCTAACTCTGAAAAGCATTGATATTTTCATTTGCAGCTGTTTTTTTTTGTGATGCCAACTCCCTTATTGGCAGCCTAAACTACTTTTCGCGCTACGACATTCTCCATCTCAATTCGAATTACTGGTTTCCTCCCAGGTTTTGCATGCAACTCAATCCGGCCACTAACATGGTCAATCATAGTAGTTTTCGGAACCCCAAATACTTGGCTGGCTCTTCTACAACTGTAAACACCATCTGTAATTAATTTAAAGGCATTTTCCAGATTTTCTTTGTCATATTTCACTACTGGACGAAATAACAACTGTCCATACCAGTAACAGTCGTTCTAAGACTGTAATTGTTTGTTAAAGTTGTAACAGTTGTAAAATTTTACTGTTTCAGTTATTTTATGACTGTCCCAACTTTTGAAGTGTTTGTCTCCAACATAAATCGACTGCAACAACGCTAGAAATAGCTGTCACAAACATTAAAGGACTGATACAACTAATTTCAAGTTGTAACAGTTGGTTTACAACTGTCCCAACTCGAAAAACGTTGTAACAGTCATAAATACACTGTTAAAACGCCGAACATGTTGTCACGGTTATAATACGACTGTTGCAACCTTTTGAAAGTTGTTACAGTTATTTAATAACTGTTCCAACACGCAAAACGTTGAAACAGTCGTAAATAAACTGTTTAAACGTCGAAAAGGTTGTTACAGTTAAAATATGATTGCTACAACCATTATACAGCAACAGTTTGATAATCCATAAGTGTCGCAACTTTCAAATATTGGTAGTCATTTTATAGACTTAAAAGTTACGGATACCAAATTTCTATCGGACAGTCCGGGATAGGTTAAATTATTTTAAATACAATTACATCGTGTGCAATTTTTTAAAAAGGTTGTTATAAAAAAAAGACACAACTGCCATACCCATTTAATACATTAGTATAAATAGAAACTGATTGTAAAAACAAAAACATATTGAAATATCTGCCGCTGAAAATTTTGGGATTCCCCGCTTATCTGGTAAATGTTGTAAATTAATAACTCAATTGACACTCCCTTGTCTCGCATCTCTTCGAAAAAAAATCAGACCACCGTTAGAGATACCTGCAATTTCACATGGGACTGGCATGACTGGTTTATGCGCATTTAATGATTAAACACAGTTACATGCACCTGTTAGATAAATTGAACAAGGTGTCTCAATTTATTTGTAAAAAAATGTATCTTATAATATCATATAAGACACTTTTCGAAATTATCATAATGACAACGTTTTAATTTTCATAACCTTGTTGTGAAATCATTCATGCATGTAAGGTTTTACCTCCAATACCCGTAGATTTACGAATCACATAACTTCATAATAACGGTCAATATACTATAAACCCAGCGGGAATATACACACTTGTCAAACTTATCCCCGTAGAAAACTGCCGAGGGCTTAGTTCATACGACATGGACACTTTTAGAATTAATTTGTTTGTTTTTAAGTTCTTGTGACTATTTGAAAAGTATACAAGTTACCCTACTCGGTTCTAACAATTTTGATTTATAAATACAAATAAAATCTCAGTTATGCTGAACTTTCAACGCATCTTTTGTAGCTATGGAAAACACTGAAATATTCGTTAATGTCTTTTATCTTAATTCAATTTATATTATTTACCGGGTTTTTTAATAGTCTAGTCAGATTTACTCAACTTTGTACTGTTATTGTACCGAGTGGTGTCTTATTTGAGGTTCAAATGTCTTTATTAATAACTCTCCACATGGACGCAAAAATATTAACCATCGAGTTCATATTTCGCCGGGTTTTATCACATATATAAACCTACATGTATAAGTGAGGTAAATGTACCATGTGAACAGACATGACAGAGACATATTTTTTTCTGAGACAAGTTCGACGATGGACGATGAATAAATTAGATGACAGGGAATTACGTCAACGTTATAACTATTTTACATTGTAGTGATACAAATCAGTATATACTCTGGTTTGTTGTTATATACATATTTGTATATTTGTTTATACAGTTACATGCATGCTAAATGTATATGATTTTCATCCATTTGAATATATTATTCTATATACATGATATATATATACATATGATATGTTCATGTCGATATATTCTGCTATCATACTATTCTAATATAAATGAAGGACTGCTGAACCAACTCCTCTAAAGTTTCGTGAAGGTAGAGAATCCTTAAATGGATAAGGATGTATGCAGGGTTGTCAAAAGAAATTCTAGTATAAAGTACAGTGCAAGTGCATGGTAGACACTCTTCTGTAATAACTGATTTTTCTAATAGATTGGATTCGAGTAGGCACCAAAAGTTGCACCACCCTGACACAGGTTTATTTTTCAATGTATGTAGTGTGTTTTGTTGCTTGCTGTTTATCATATTTGTTTGTATGTAGCTTTTGTATATAAATCAAACTATCATCACTGTAGGGCTTCTCGTCTGTTTTTTTTTTACATTGACGGTGTTGCGTGCAAGGCAGAACCCTTTATATAGGGTGCTCATTTTTGATCATTGTTGAAGGGTGTGGAGTAACCTATTATATAGCTAACAAGCACATCACTTGGTCTACATGGTCTATGGTTGATGGTTGTCTCATCAAAATTCATACCACATCTCCTTATTCAAATTAATGAAAACCATGAAAATGTGCTTATTGTTAGATAAAGCCGGCCAATCAAACATGTACACCTAACATTCATGTCATATGCCAAAAAAAATAGTGATCCTATACATGTACAATGTACATGATGTAGCTTATCACTCTTTTATAGTTCGTTCTTATGTTGTACTGTTATACCACTGTCCCAGGTTAGGGGAAGGGTTGGGATCCTGCTAACGTGTTTAACCCCGCCACATTATTTATGTATGTGCCTGTCCCAAGTCAGGAACCTGTATATTCAGTGGCTGTCGTTTGTTTATGTGTTACATATTTGTTTTTCGTTCATTTTTTTCCCCATAAATAAGGCCGTTAGTTTTCTCGTTTGAATTGTTTTTCATTGTCTTATCGGGGCCTTTTATAGCTGACTATGCGATATGGGCTTTGCTCATTGTTGAAGGCCATACAGTGACCTATAGTTGTTAATGTCTGTGTCATTTTGGTCTTTTGTGGATAGTTGTCTCATTGGCAATCATACCACATCTTCTTTTTTATATCACATCTGAGAAACATTGAAAAATAGACAAAACCACAAAAATTCAACATTGACCAATGAACCCATGACATTTAGCTCAATGTCTGATGAACCCTGCCAGTCAGACATACATGACATAGACTCAATTGTTCCATTCTGTCTATACATGTACATTAAATATACATGAAGTTGATCTACTGGAGTACTGTATAATATTAAGACCAAAATAAATTTATTGCATGTTTCTGGTTTCTCGACCATACATGTACCTCCGTTTCTAGCCTACCCGAAACAATGTACATGTATTCATCATACATGTACATGTCATATTCATCATTTGATGTCTTTCCACATCAGATAACTTGTGTGAATGATAATTACAAATAATACTCATCAGTAAAACATATCAGAAACCAAACTTTGAAACGACTAAGACTGCATAGTGTATTATCTGTCAAATATGGGAAATGTTATCACAGTACACATGTACATTAACAGAAAAAAGTTTAGAACTTTAAAAACAAAATTTTTTAATAGAATAAAATGTTCTTAATTTTTTGGAGAGTAAAATAGGAGACACACAATTATTTATTTTGGCCTAAACTGAAATTATCCTTAATCACTTATCCATGAAATGTCAGGGTCAGGTCAGCTCAACCTGATAGACCAGTAGACCTTGCAAGATACTCATATTTCTCGTATGAATTGTTTTACATTGTCCTTTCGGGGCCTTTTATAGCCGACTATGCAGTATGGGCTTTGTTCATTGTTGAAGGCTGTACACAGTACAGTGACCTACATGTATAGTTGTTAATTTGTGTGTCATTTTGGTCTCTTGAGGAGAGTCGTCTCATCATGCTTATTGGCAATCATACCAGTGTAACCACATCTTCTTTTTTTATATCATACATGTATATACAAAAAATGTATCCAATTACAAAATGTACATGTACTTGTATAAGAGAGCATCTCACTGTTATAAAAACAGTATTTTTTTACAAGTAGTCACTAAACAATGAAATGAGGTCAGGTGCAATGGACATAAAATGACAGGCTGAAACTTCATAACATATTACATGTATTAGCTATCTGAATACGACAAGATAAGAAGCATCCAGCTCTTTTAGCTTTTAAAATGTAAAGCTTTATAAAAAAGTTTACGTCATCAGCCCAAGATTGTAATACCTACATGTATGTCCTGCATACAATCAACTTTAAATGACTTTTGTGGAAGGCAAGACAATAAAATGATACTTTGAAGTACATGTATTGTTTAATATTTTTGACTAGTATAAAATGCCAGTTTCAGAATGAACATTAATTTAGATGATAGATTATATTTATATACTGTATGTACATTCAGATCGCGACTCTTATAAAGTACAGCAAGCAGTCATTTGACATCAACCAACGTCCATGCAAGGGCTGTAAATGCAGTCAAGGTCATTAAAAACTTCCGTCATCATGACACTTACCAATAGTGACCGACCATGACAGACCCTCATGGGTAATCAAGGTTGTGTAACACCCCCTGGTGGTACATATAGCTAACAATAGGAATGCAAGCATTAACTTCTATAAATTTCACACAAACCAGATATTCTCAATATCCAAATTCATATAAATTTGTTATCCAAGGTACATGTATTCATGAATTCAGATATGATGCACTATTGATATTCACTGAAACTGATTTTTTTATTAATCCAATTTGCTATTTTTGAATAACTATCCAAGGTATTTCATAGAATTCAAATATGATGCACTATGATATTAATATTCCCAGAAAACTTTGAATTCTCTTAATTCCAAATTATTATTTCCATTTCAAATAAATTAATTATCGAAGGTATTCACTGTCATCAAATAATGTAGTCTTTCTTTCAAATTGTAAGTTTGCTATTTGTACAATGCACAATTTTCTTCTTGTCCAATTTGATATGAAATCCCAACAACATCATGGCATATTGCTGTAAGCCCTATTTGTTATTTCCAACATCAATAAGTCCATTAGTCCACTGTTTCACAATTTACAGCTACAGGTATGTGAGATACTTAGTGTCACCTATACATGCTATATGTATTTCCTTTTTTTGCCGGCTTCATAATCTGGCTGGGAATCATGCTCAAACCAATGTGAATTCTACAAACGAAAAAACATAAATTAAGAATAAAGTATTGAAACTTATCTAATATTGTATAATTATCATGATTATTATTACTTAATAATTCTTTAAATTTATATAGAAGATAATACTCATGTATAAATACTAGAGATCATAATTTTCTTGACAACAAAGTTCTATGATGTACACAAATGAATTTATGAGACTTATACAATTGAATTTATATGTCCTGTATGAGAAGAAGAATAAAACCCTTTTTTTCGGGTTCTATTTCAAAAAAATATGTTCTCTCTTTCTACATTAATGTTTTCTTAAGTGTGTACTTCATTGAAGGGTTACTGTCTAATTGAGGCTAGCACTATAGAAGATTGTTTTACTCAATTATTTAAAGCCAGACAAAGTTATTTCACTGTAAAATATAACAGGTGATTTCTTTGGATCATTTTAATAGGAAATAAATACTACAAAGATGACAAAAAAAAATGCACTGTTGACTGTCATTTTGTGTCATGAATGAATAAACCTTTTTTATGTAAATCATGAAATGTAGAATATTTGTTCAAAGGTTAACCCTTTCTTTAATTTAAACATTTTTAGCAACCTAAAAAAGCTAGTATTTCCTTCTAATGATTAGCAGTAAACTGTGAGTTTAATTTGACATCTTAAATGTTACCCAGTATACTTTTTACTAATTACAAAATGAATTACACCTTGTATTAAATAATACTTTGTAGTTTATTTAACCAGACAACATATTTTCTTTATTTTATATTAGTTATTTACCCATTTTTATGTTGATAAATCAATACTTGGCTGCATGACTTAGACATGTTAGATAAACTTTTAAAACTTTTAATATAATATTCAAAATAAAAGATTATATCCTGTTGTTTCATATTTTTCATAATTTTAAATTACTTTCAATTATAAATTTATCCACAATTTGAAAAGGACATTTAAAATTTATTAATATCATTATATATAAAAATCATCTTCAATACCTATGACATTTTAATTTTCATCCCTCAAGGCAATAAACTCATGAAACTGTTGTGTCTTAATCTGTTTATTACATATAACATGTATATAAGAAGTCCTGATAATTAACTTTTCAGTGTTAACATCCTGATTATTACCTTTTCTTATATCACATTTACATGGTCATGAATTCAGGCTCAGTAAATATATTTTTAAAATTATTTATTTTGAAGTTAAATTAAACATGTAAAACATGTTTAGTATGTTTTAAACCAAATTGATCTGAGCATGGAAGTAATATTTAAATATTACTTCCATGTGAGACATACCATGTAGTTAATTAAGTTAATTTTTGTAATTCAATATCTATAAAATTCATAAAATGCTTAAGTTTAGGCCATGTTTACATAACATAATATGCTTACAGATATATTTTTTGTATCCTCACACATACATGACGTACTGAATGTTTCAACATATGAAATTAAATATAAAATATTTTAGTAATTTGGAAAAGGCAAAATACATGTATCTGAAATCAGATGTGATTATACATGATGAAAGGAGATGTGGAATATACATGTGTATATCAATGATACAGCAACCAAACAATGAAGTAGTCAAAGCACAATTTAACACATGTAGAAAAATATGACTGTTGAATGGAAAGTCCTTTAACAGTGGAATAAATTAAAAGACACTTGAAATATGTTTAAAAGGAGATGATTGGTATATATATATATATATATATATATATATACAACTCGTCTAAACATCAACCCAACAATGTTAGATCTGTAAATTTGCTTTCGCAAATTTTTGGTTCTTCTCTCGCCGGGATTCGAACCCATGCCCCAAGACCAAAACAAGTTAAAAGGCATAATTGAATTTTGACTAACCATGCTAACCGGGCAAATGTTATATAAAAAGTTAAACTGACAGAGTTCACATGAAAATAAAAAGTTAAGGCCACACTGATTTGATTAATAGTTCTTTTGATTGATAATATAAGACATGCTTTAGAATTATAAGATATATCCATGTTTTGTTAATCATGACTCAGAAATTATTTTAAAAATATACTCAAACATGCTAGTTTCACATTTTACACATAAATATTTACTTTTTCATAATATTCAACTTGAATCTTCTCAATTTAAAAAAAATCCAGTTAGAAATATTTCAAGCAAATTTAGGACGAGTCATGCAGTTTTCAATACATTAACACACAAGTCAGGACAGGAGCCTGTAATTCAGTGGTTGTCGTTCATTAATGTGTTACATATTTGTTTTTCCTTCATTTTTTTTATATAAATAAGGCTGTTAGTTTTCTCGTTTGAATTGTTTTTCATTGTCTTATCGGGCCTTTTATAGCTGACTATGCGGTATGGACTTTGCTCATTGTTGAAGGCCATATGGTGACCTATAGTTGTTAATGGCTGTGTCATTTTGGTCTCTTGTGGACAGTTGTCTCATTGGCAATCATGCCACATCTTCTTTTTATATACAATATAAATATAGGTTTTGTAGTATAAGGCCATCCGGCAAAATTAAAACCATTGTGAATGCCCCACATCATCATGTAGGGTTTAACACAGTAAGACGATGAACATGGGTGGATCCAGCCATTTAAAAAAGGGGGTCCCAACCCAGGATAAAGGAGGGGGGGGGGTCAAACTAAATGTACCCTTTAAATGCAATTGATCTTCTATTCCAAATAATTATGACGTCTTGTGTCGAAGTAAGGCGTCAAAGAAAAAAATTATAATAGCCTTTCAAGACGTCATATTTATTTGGACTATTGATCTTCCAAAAAAGGGGGGGTTACAATCCCGGGAACAATTTTTACAAGCCCAAATTCTTACTTTGCCTTTGAACATGCTACT
This sequence comes from Mytilus edulis, assembly GCA_019925275.1. Taxonomy (NCBI): domain Eukaryota; kingdom Metazoa; phylum Mollusca; class Bivalvia; order Mytilida; family Mytilidae; genus Mytilus; species Mytilus edulis. The sequence continues at coordinate 9,388,400 of CM034354.1, forward strand.
ATATATATATATAGAAAGATGTGTAATATGCACGATTGAGGTGATATAGAGAAACCGATATAGAACGTCGATTCATACCTGAAGCATGAGGGTAGGCACGAAATGTGCACATTTTGCTTCAAAATCGTGGATCCATGATTATTCTGATAGACATGCTTTAAAATATTGTTCATTTCTACTCACCGATTGAAATTTTCAGGTCATCCGTTATATTGTATGTAGTTTCCCTTCTACATATCTACCATGGCATGTCTACGATTTTTTGTAAAGTTTGCAGACACGCTATTTCTGCCGACAAGGGTACAATAACGTCAAATCGTTTACGGGTGAAGAATATGATTTCCGTTTTTAATAAAACTTGACAAATTTGATTTATTATCGTCGGGAAATGTCCCTAATGGATAGCAATTAAAATTAATCAGCTTTATTATTCTGTATGATATATGTAACTTAGTCATATTCTTTTAAATTTACTTCAGGTACCCCGACGTAGCAATTTGAAATTAAGACAATTATAAATCAATCTTCTGCAATAATATTTTAATTCTATTTTTAAACGAAGGCTGTTGGTATAAAACAAGTTATAAAAGACTCTTGAATAGACTGAATAAAAAATAAAGATAAACCGTCAAACGCACAAGTCCGCCACAAATGAACAGACATAATTATAATGCCATAAACGGAATACGACAAAAGACATACGCAAAATAATTTAAAAAAAACCCCAACAACAACATAAGATGAGGAATCATATAAATTATGGGTAATTTCGTAACTGTATCACCAATACGTGACACTTAAATAAAATACATTTATCCATTTATCCTGTATCAAACTTTGAGAAGGTGCACCTTAGACGTGTACACATTGTTTTAACATTCGCAACCGTCACACTAAAATATTTGTATTACATATTTACCGACTGTAACAACCCATGAAATGTTTGTTTTAAACATTTTACGACTGTGGCAACCTTTTAAAAGTTGTAATGAACATTTAATGACTGTAACAACCTTTAAAAAGTTGTAACAAACATTTTACGACTGTTACAACTCTAAAAACATTGTAACAAACATTTTTTGACTGCTTAAACGTCTGAAAAGTTGACACAAACAAATTTCAACTGTCCCAACTATAAAAAGGTTGGGACAAACATTATACAACTGCCACAACTTTTAGAAAGACTGTTATAAATAGTATTTGGCTGTGACAACGCCGTAAACCACTGCAACAGTCCTAAAATTACTGTTGATAGCATTTAATGTTTTTCACAACCCATAAAAGTGTTGGGACAGACATAATTTAACTGTAACAACGAAATAAGGTTGATTTGACAGTCTTCTTCAGTCTTCCACAGACTAAAATAGTCGTACAATGACTGTTACTGGTATGGACAGTTGTTTTTTCGTCCAGTAGTGTTTCATGTACATTTTTTTTGCTTTTCTTGGCATCTTCAATAATCTGAAAATAACAAGAAAGGCTAGGCTAAAAATGTTATTCGATTTAAAGTTTACTTATATTCAGTGTGTTATTTTAGAAAGCAGACGATTTAATGTTTTCTATACATTCTGCCATTTTTGGATAGTTAATGTCCATTTTGGACTTGAGACGTGACGCTGTGAAAACAATACTCTATTTCCTCATACTCTTGTTCTTTTATTATTTCTGTTACTTTTAGGGCGATCTCATGGCTAGTACACAATTCACACAAAATTGAATACAGTTTGAACATATCACCGTGTTCAAAATACCGTTCTTGGTCAAATTGGTTCTTCAAATTGCGTAATGCTAGTCATTGGTAGGAAGTATTTACACCACTTAATTCCCTTTCTCTAAAACTTTTTAACTGGCTCATTTTCTGTAAAGAAATGAATAATAGTAGTCGTAGTTTTTTTTTATCATTTTTTATTTATTGTAGTCATCATATATAATTAAGCCCATAAAGAATTTGGTCACTGAAGCATATAAAGTTAGCTTGGTAACTGTAGGCGAGTTTGTGCAGTAACGACTCGAGAGTTTTGATGAATGAATGATCATTCTTTTTATTTATCATGTCTTTTTTTATCTTTTCATCAGATATATCTTTATTCTATGTTTTAGTCGCCATCAAATTGACATTTCTTTCTGTTTTCAATATGGTTGACTTATACGTGAAGGTCTAGATCTTTAATAGAATGTGCAAATTTTAACAGGTCAACACATAATACCCTCCGCAGCCATGTTTAAAAATGAGGAGAACCAATATGTAGTATTTCAACAAACGACAGCCACTTACTTGCAGTTTCTCGACATAGGACAGACACATACATACCGAATATGGCAAGTTTAAACTTGTAAGCGTGATCCCAACCCTCCCCTAACTTGGGACAGTTGTGAATCATTACATTGATTGATTGTTGGTTGCTTACCGTCCAGTGGAAAATATTTCATGCATATTCAGGACGAGAACAAGTTCACAATAAATACTATAGGTAGGTCTTGATATAATAGAGGCCATCTGGGATGATGGTCGGGGAAATTTAGACTGCCACTTGAAAATTAGGGTATATTGGATAGGGACAGACATTTCGCCTTGCAACAGGCCACCTACGGACCCCTCATAGAGTTGTTGCAAGGGTTCTTAATGTGCCAAGAGCGTGACACTCTCTTCATACGATACATCGGATTTAACGTCCCCAATCTGACCGGACGTGACTGAGAACTCGATACATTCCGCACAGCCAAACGGACGCCCCCCCTTCGGCAAGCGTTTTACTGCCGGTCGGGAGAAGACCAAGGGACCATATTTCTATTCCCCAGTCACCCTTGTGGGTGTGAATCATAAAACCATCGATTGAACTGTTAAAATCAGTTGATAAATAGAAATACTAAACAACCACTACTGGACGAAAAAACGTCTGTCCATACCAGTAACAGTCGTTCTAAGACTGATAATGTTTGTTAAAGTTGTAACAGTTGTTAAATTTCATTGCTGCAGTTTTTTTGTAACTGTCCCAACTTTAAAAGTGTTTGTCTACAACATAAATCGACTGTAACAACGCAAGAAATAACTGTCATAGTTAATAAAGGACTGATACAACTATTTCAAAGTTGTAACAGTTGATTTACAACTGTCCCAACTCGAAAAACGTTGCAACAGTCATAAATAAACTGATTAAACGCCTAAAGGGTTGTCACAGTCGTAATAAAACTAATGCAACCATTTGAAAGTTGTAACAGTCATTTAATTACTGTACCAACACGGAAAACGTTGAAACAGTCATAAATAAACTGTTTAAACGCAGAAAAAGTTGTAACAGTTAAAATATGATAGCTACAACCATTGTATAGGCATAGCTAATTTATAAGCGTAGCAACTTCCAAACATTGATCTTCATGTACACTTAAAAGTCACGGATACAAAATGTCTAACAGTCAGGGATATAGGTTCAATTATTTGTAAAAAAAAATTACTGTGTGAAATATAAGGTTGTGACAAAGAGAAACAACTATCACTCCAATGTAATACATTAATTTTAGATAGATATTGATTTAAAAAAAAAAGTATTTTGAAATATTTGCCGCTGAACAAATTTTTGTATTCCTCGGTTATTTAGTGAATGTGCTGAATTTATATATATTTTTAAACACTTCCTCGGCCTTATCTCTTCGAACCAATAAAATCGGAACCAGCACTAGATACCTGCAATTTCACTAGATAAAAGATAACTTCTAACAGAAAAATCGAAAAACGTTACCCAATATATTTGTTACCAAATGTATCTTTATAACTGAATTAAAAGTTGACAATTTCTACTAACAGAAAAATCGAAAAACATTACCCAATATATTTGTTACCAAATGTATCCTTATAACTGAATTAAAAGTTGACAATTTTTATATCATCTAAATAACAATTTAATATTTTTTTATTAAATTAGTTAGGTGTAAAATCATTCATGCATACACGGTTGTTTTCAATATCCGTAGTTTTACGAATCACATCACTTCATAATAACGCTGAATATACATGATATACTGTAAACCTAACGGGGAACTCCTAGTAATACACACACTTGTCAAACTTATCCCCATATAAAACTGCTTTATATTTTCTTGAGGGCTTATTTCACACACTATTTTTGGGGGGCTACATGTTTTTCTTGTAAAATTATAAATATTACCGTATAATCATTTTGATTTATATACACGTAAAAAAAAATCAGACATTTAACACATCTTTTGCAGCTATGGAAAACAAATCTTAAATCTATCTGAATTTAATTTATTTTATTTTACCGTATTTTATTTTTGAATAGTTCAATATTAACTCGACTTTGTATTGTACATTGTACGGAATGGTCTATTTGAAGTTCAATTGTAATTGATACACATGATACAGGTAAATAGTACGTCAGCATTCATGATTGAGGTAAAAAAAATATTATCACTCGCGAGAAAAATTCATATTTTCACCGGATTTTTCGCAAAGAATTTACCATACATATGTAAATACTAGTAGATGGACGTACTGTTCAAGACCCGACAAAATAACTAGCGCAAGTGAAAGTTCAAATGTTCAAAACATGAAAACTCGCATTATTTAAGACAGGGAAATCAAATCTTAATTCTTTTATTTTTTTCACATCACTTTTTAGAACTTGATGTATTCTTTAGACTCCGGTCTTATTAAATTTTAAAGACTGACATCGGATTCTCTTATGTGGTTTCAGTTGATCAGATGTACTAACGTTTATCCAAAATATTTTCCCATTTCAATTGTTCAAATTCAAATTATTTAATCCCATAAATGCTTGTACAATAATGACATATTATTCAATCAGTAAAGAAAACTAACAATGTTACTAGATAGATAGATAGATAATTATGTACAGACAATATTTTGGGTCCCTTTTAATTTTTTTGTTCGGTGTACGTGAGCCGAGGCTCCATGTTGAAGGCTAAGGAGCGGATCCAGCCATTTTAGAAAGGGATTGTTACTAACCCAGGACAAAGGGGGGTTCCAATTACATGTACCCATTCAAACGCCTTGATCGTCCAAAAAAAGGGGGGTTCAAACCCCCGGACCCCCCCCCCCCCCCCCCCCTGGATCCGCGCCTGAGGCCATGCATTGACCTATAATGGTTTAGTGCGTTATACATGTATGACTTTGTAATGCTTATTGTGTTTATGGAAAACAATGGGAAAATGTTGCTTAACATCTTGGGATATATATTTAGAAGGCATTTATTCAAAAGCAGATAGAATTGATTTGTAGAAAAACATGAATAAGGGCAGATGATCAACCATTATATAGTACAAGTCTTTGATAAACCACAATATATTTGTCATCACTGACGTATCAATGTTGCTTTTGTATACATGGTATAAAAATCCAACTTGGGTTTCTCATCTAAACTTGTTTACATCGTGTTACATTATCCAATATAGCTAGGCCTGTTATAGGTTTTTCATTATCACACTTATGGGGAACTGATTTTGCTCATTGTTGAAGGATGTACAGTTACTAACAATTACATCACTTCACTTGAAGTTCCTCCATCGTTCAATTTTCATCCATGGAGATCCCTGTCTTGGTTTACGGTTGATGGTTGTCTTATTGAAATTCATACCACATCTCCTTATTCTGGTTATCATACAGTATACATGTTATACCAATGTCCCAGGTTAGGGGGAGGGTTGGGAACTCGCTAACATGTTTAACCCCACCACATTATTTATGTATGTGCCTGTCCCAAGTTAGTAGCCTGTAATTCAGTGGTTGTCATTTGTTTATGTGTTACATATATTTGTTTTTTGTTCATTTTTTTACATAAATAAGGCCTTTAGTTTTCTCGTTTGAATTGTTTTACATTGTCTTATCAGGGCCTTTTATAGCTGGCTATGTGATATGGGCTTTGTTCATTGTTGAAGGCCGTACGGTTACCTATAATTGTTAATGTTTGTGTCATTTTGGTCTTTTGTGGATAGTTGTCTCATTGGCAATCATACCACATCTTCTTTTTTATATGTTATACAAGACCATGAAGACTAAAATACCTAGTATTATCAAATGAATTATAACAATTGTAAATAGTTGTCAGACTTTTGTTATCAAAAAGCAGCTACATGTGTATAATCAAGATGTAGACATGATCACTGGTGTCAGATGTAAACAAGAGTGACTGTGCAAATGCTGAAATGTCATATCTGCTTTGCCTACATGTATGAAGGTTTTACTACATGTACAAGTATCACACAAACTTTCAATTTTCATTAACCTTTGAAAATGAAGTTGCAGTCAAATTAACCATGCCAGACAGATGATGTACACCCTACAAACTGACATTCCATACCCATGATACCCAATTGCCCAAAATTTAGTGATTTATACTGTCTGTGAAATAGACTTAACATTCTTAACATCCAAACCATGAAAACTAACTTATGAATATCCAATAATATGCCAAAAATAGTGATCCTATACATGTCATGCATGTACATGTAGTTTATACTGTAGCATCTGAGAAACATTTGGAAATAGATCAAACCACAAAAACTAAGCATTGTTCAATGAACCATGACATTTTCATTGGGGTCAAAGTCTGATGTAAGTCTTGCAATTAGACATATTCACCTTACACTCATTTCATAAACCAAATATAGTTGACCTACTTTTCCTACTGCTTGTAGTATTTTTAAACATGTGTGAGAAACAAACTTGACAAATTACATGTAACTGAAGTAACCTTAATCACATGAAATGAAGTCAGGATCAGGCCAACCCTACCTGACAGACACTGAGACATGTACACCTTTCAAGATACCATAACAATTAATCCAGTAACTCAATTAATATACATACATGTATGTTATACATTTAAGACTTCGAGTGTATTTCACTGTGACTGTTCAAACAGTAATATTTTTTTGTAAACAGTTACATGTACATGTAGTGTACCATGAAAACTAGGTGAAGTGCAATGGACAAATCAATAACAAAAACTTCATAACATAAGGAAGTATCCAGGCATTTCAGCTTCTAAAATGTATCTGGTGAAGCTTAAATACAAAACGGTACGCTGTAGCCACTGCCAGATTGTAATACATATTTCTTGGCTGGCATGCATGTACTTCAACTTTTGTTGCAGGAGGGATAATAAAATTATACTTTAATGTACGTGCATGGTTTATTTGTTTCAAAAACCATGAATACTTGGCCACTAACATGACTTATCATGCTAATTAAGATTTTTATTTAATTATAATTCAGACTTTAATAATTTAAGTACAGCAAGCAGTCATTTGACTCTAAAACTATGACACGGACTGCACGAGACCCTCATAGTTGGTTAAGATCTTTTTACACACCCTGGACATGCTGGCGGTAGTTAACAATTGCAATTCCAACATAAACTTCAGATGTGATATACATGTACTGTTTTGTAAATTTCACTGAAACTAGAAATTCACATTATCCATATTGTTATTATATTAAAATGACTGATTATCCACTAATTAAAAGTATTCATGAATTCAGATATGATGCACTATTATTAGTAGTATTCACTGAAACTATGCATTTTCATTATTCCAAATTGCTATTTCAAATGAATAGTTATCCTGGGTATTCATGGAATTCAGAAATAATGTACATGTATGATTGCACTATTAATATTCACTGCAACTACGAAATTTTGTTATTCCAAATTCACAATTGATCATGATAATCCAAGGTAATTAGTCCTCCAGTAATGTGGTCCTCCTTTAATACAATTTGTAATTTTCCTATTAGTACAAGGCAGAATTTTCTTCTTGTCCAATTTAATCAGAACATCACATTATCATCATGGAATAATGCTGCACGCCATATTCATAATTTCCAAAAACAATAGATAACTAGCATTAAATAATGAATTAATCCATTGTTTCACAATTTGCAGCTATACGAGCGACTCAGTGACATCTATATTTTATATGCATCAAAGTGCACATGTACTAGCAGGTGTCATATTCTAAGTGGGAATCATGGTCAAACCAATACATATTCAGTATGATTCTACAAAATAAAATATACATTTAGACTCAAGTACAGTAAATGTTTAACTAATAATAAAATATATAATACTACATTTATATACATTGTGGAATAATAAGAAAGTTAATTACAATAACTGTATTTACCTAGATAAAACTAGCACTTCTCATTTGATTGACCAAAAAATTCTAGCACTAATACAATTCTATTTTCAAGTCCCTATTAACAAGAAAAATAAATCTTTTAATTGGGGGTCTAAATTCTATATAGTGTTGTCTTTTTTCCTGCATTAATGATTTGTTAAGTGTGATTGTGTACTTTCATTGAAGGGTTACCGTCTCATTGAGGCTCACACCATACTTTATTTCATCAATTCTTTATAGTCAGATATCATGGACATAGTTATTCCTCTCTAAAACACAACAGGTTATTTCTTTTGTTCATTTTAATTATGTTTATCATTTAATACGAAATATATTGATACTTCAAACATGACAAAGAAAAGTTTAAGGAACGAAAAAATAAAATAAATAAATGCCCTGTTACTATATACATGTAGATGATATTGACTTTACCTTTGTCATGTTTGTCCAGTGCATATAATGAATAAACCTTTGTGATGTAAAAATATTGTTCCAAGACTTAACCATCCCAGTTAATGTTTTAAATCCTTGAGTTTAATAATTTTTACATATTTTGTGTTACCCTGAATACTTTTTACTTATTCATTTGTTATAACAGCTTGCATTAAATAATGCTTTTTAATTTTATTTTAATAAATCAATATTCAGATTACTTTTAAAATTTGCATTTTAATATATCCAAAATAATATATATCCTGTGGTTTCATATTTTTCTTAAATTATAATTTGTTTTGAAAAAGTTATCAAAATTTTGAAGAGGACAATTTTAATCATGATAATTTGTGAACATTATTATAAAATCGTATCATTATACCAATGACAGATTAAATATCATCCCCCAGGGCAATAAACTATTGTGTCTTAATTTGTATATTAGCTACATCATGTATATAAGAATTTCTGATTATTACCTATCGCATATCCAGTGTTAACATCCTGATTATTACCTAATTTAATGTCACCTTTGCATGGTCATATTCAGTAAATACAAATATTTTAATTGTTAATTTTGAATTTAAATTAAAAAAAATTGTTTTAGACTAAATTAGTAGATACAACACATACAATGCAGTTAACACAGTAAATTTTATGAGAACTTACTGGATAATACTATATCTATAAAAATATTTTGAGCTTCATAAAATACTTTAAAAAAGTTTATACCATGTAAACATGCATAAAAAAATATGCATACAGATAGATTTTTTTGTTATGTTTTCCTGACATATTGAATGTTAACATAAAATAATTATCATGATTATGTAAAAAATGCAAATAATCTGCAGTCGTATGTGAATGCACATGATCAAAGGAGATGTGGGATATATCAATGATGCATCAACCCAACAGTTAGGCAACAATAAAGTAACCAAAACACAATTGAATGCATGTCGAAAAATATATATGACTTATGATTAGAAGGTCCTTAATTATATAATCATTGCGGAATAAATATAATGACCATTGAATGTTACTACTTGTAAGTTAGATAACATGTATGCATGGCACAAATGAATTTTGAAAAAAAATGCTAACAGGGCACAATTTATATAAAAATTTCACATGAAAATGTATAGTTTGGGTTCAAAGTATTAACAAATTATAGTGATTTAATATAAATTCTATGTTAAATCTAAAAATAATAAAATTATGATGCTAGCTTTGCTCTTTTAATATGTGTTTTTTAAACAATATAGTACATGATAAAACAATTACTAATTGAATTAGCACAATTTGTTTAATCAACTGTGTTTAAATGGCAACTGTTTATGACTCTGTGCCTTGTTTCAGGAACATTAATTTAATAATATTGTTTTATTTTGATGATTAATGCTATTTAAAACCATTTTTAAAATATTTATTCACTTTCAATGCCTGCTATTATCAAATATATTAATGTTTTGTTGTCCATGATTTGAGAATTATTTAAAATCTAAATGAAAGTGGACACTTGCTAAATAAGTCACTATTTAATCTTAAAGTTAATAATTTTCTTAACATTTTATGATCAAATCATATGTGTTTGTACTATGCATGTTTTTTTTATGGAAATCGTGACGTCACAATGCATTCTTAATAGAACAAAACTATCAGCTGATAAAGCAAAACCAGGGAAATACTAGTAATCCAGCATAAGCATGATAAGAAACACATTTATATGGATACGTACGTAAAGATCGGTTGGTTGTTGGTTATAAAATGTCCAGTGACAAGTATTTCATGCAAATTTATGACCCAAGTTAGCAATACACCTTATCGCTATTTGTCCGCCATTACTGGATATCACACAGGTTCCCGTAAAATTTTGACGTCACAATACAAAATATCTGACGCCACAATGGAAAAGTGATTGTTGTATGCGTCAAAAGTTCAAGCGGTCGGGTCAGCCGGGATTAGCGATAAGGTGTATACATTAACATACAATATGTACACTACATGATGTATAGGTCAGTGGCAGATCCAGAACTTTTCATAAGGGACAGGGCCCCTGACTGCCCTTAGGGGCATGGATCCAGTCATGCTTGAGTGATTCCCTAAATAATCGACCAAATTATTCCCACAAAAAAGGGGAAGATATAGAGTAACCTTTTATGTATTCCACTCAGGGTGATGTATGCAAAATAATTAAGGGAATAAATGACATACACATGATAATAGGGGGAGGGGAACGGTGTCCTTTATAACTTTCAATGATTGATTATGATGCACAACTTTAACATTGAAGCTCAAAGGTGGCTCAAAGCTTATATTTTCCCTGGAACATGCAACTATGCACGAGTGTGGTAATATAGAACGTCGATTCATAGCTATATATATAGCCTATCGGAGTATCTCAATATAGATTCCGTAGGATCAGTGGCGGATCCAGCCATTCTAAAAAGGGGGGGGGTCCAACTATATGTCCCCATTTAAATGCATTGAGCGGCCAAAACAAAGGAGGTTCGAACCCTTGGAACCCCCCCCTTTGGATCCGCCAATGAGAACACATAAATTTGTAAGGTCTGTAAGCCGACAAATGTACACATTTTCCCTTCAAAATTATGAATCCATGATTATTCGATAGACATGCTTTAAATTATTGATAATTTCTACTCACCGATTGTATTTTCCAGCTCAGATTATTGAACATGTGGTCTAACATCTGTAGTTACCTGTGTAAAAATATAGTTTGCCGACCTGAGGTCCAGGTTTTTTTGTTTTTTTGCCGACAAAAAATTAAAGAGGATAAATCGTTTACGGTGAAGAATTGTTTTCCGTTTTTAATGAAACTTGACAGATTTTACTAATTATTTTTTTAATCATTGGAAATGTCCCTCTTGGTGTAATTCGAATTAAAACTGTTTTATTATGCTGTACAATATTGGTAACTTAATCATAATCTTTAAATTTATTTCAGGTACACCCTTGTACATTTTTTTATTGCGCAGAATTTATCAAATATGAATTTGAATGAATCCATTATCATCTTCTCATTCTTCTGCAATAATATTAAAACTCTATTTTAAACGAAAGCTTCTGGTTTTTAAAACCAGTTATGAACGAAATTGTTATAAAACAGATATTATAAAATAAAAAGTAAGGATATATCAAAAGGATTATTTAAAGACAAATGCACGACTGTCAAAAATGAACGGACAATGCTACGGCAATAAATGAAAAACGACAAAAGACAAACAACGATCGCAAAATAAATGAATAAACAGCAAAACAAGTTTATAATCGCACAATAGACGATAATAGTATAAGTAATGGACTATTTCACAACAAAATCAAATCTTGAGAGCCGGGTGAGACGTGATTTTTTTTACACTGATGGACTACCATTACGCTAAAATATTTGTATTAAAACATTTACCGACTGTATCAACCTATGAAGTGTTTGTTTTAAACATTTAACGACTGTGTCAGCCTTTTATAAGTTGTAATAAACATTTAATTACTGTGCCAACCTTTAGAAAGTTGTAACAAACATTTAACGACTGTCCCAACTCTAAAAACGTTGTGACAAACATTTTTTGACTGCATCAACGTCTGAAAAGTTGACACAAACAAATTTTAACTGTCCCAACTATTAAAAGGTTGGGACGGACTTTATGCAACTGCCACAACTATTAGAAAGACTGTAATAAATAGATTTTGACTGTGACAACACCATAAACCACTGGAACAGTTCTGAAATGACTGATGGTAGCATTTTTTGACTTTCACAACCCGTAGAAAAGTTGGGAGAGACATAAATGAACTGTTGCAACGAAATATGACAGATTTGACAGTCATTAATTGTCTTTTACAGACTAAGACAGTCGTACAACGACTGTTACTGGTATGGACAGTTGTTTTTTCGTCCAGTAGTGAACGTGCATACAAAGCTAAACCAAGGAACTTTCAGTACCTGCAGTTAAAGAACTTCTTACTAAATAGATTGATCTCGAATCATTCAAGTTTGGTCAAAGCATTCGGACAGCGAACATGAATGATCCATCAACGGGTTTACGCAAGATATTTCAAAGGTTGAACCGGGAGTCTAGATATGATGGAAACGTCGCTCTAGTCAACGATCAACAACTTTCCAAAAGAGACATTTATAGATGTGAAACACTCTTATGATTTGCAGGATACCCTTTCAGAAGTATTATCGATAAAAGAGAATCATGTATAGCATCCAATTTTATAAAGATTGAAACACATTCTAGTGTAATTGATCTGAATTCTTATTCCCGTATACTATTATATAGCCCTTTAAGGTATACAATTTTGTTTCTAATTTGGATTTTATTTATTATATTTTTTAGCACAAGAAGAACTAGTCAACAATTATAATAATTGGATTCATGAGGATGAACATTATGTTATATATATATTACTTTTATTATGTATGTCGGATAAAGTCTTGTAATGTCAAACTCAGTGATGATATAAATGATCACACACTTTCAACCCTATGATTCGAGGAAGTGGAAAATCAGCTTCTGCTCAATAGGGATAAGCTGCCACTCTACTTCTTATAAAATAATACAATACAAAATTAAAAATTAGGGTAGGATGACAAAGAAATCAATTTTAGTAGGAATAAACGAGACATTTCATGAACGAGTATATTCATCTACCAACAACCAAGCTTCTGGTCGGTGAAAAAGCTTGATAAAAGCTTTACATAAACACGTAAAGGACCACAAAAATAATAGCGGCAACAACAAATAACATTTTGAGTATGAATCACAGATGGATGATTTGTTTGGGATCTTGAATTTAATTTGGCACAATTAAATCATAAAATTCAAAAAGTTCGACGAATATTCACTATTAGCAAACTGCTATACCTAGTAGTAAAAAATAGTATCCACATGAAAAGAATGAAACATGTAATTTGTTTTAACAATTTGATCCTATTTTACATATGATGCTTGCCATAATGACCAGTCCAAAGGTAATAACATTCATTAATTATTATAAAGAGCATAATTATGTAAGGTCGTACATGTATAATTAAACTTTGAAATTGATCTGTATTTACTCAACCCTCAAGGGTGACTGGGAAAACGAAATATGGTTACTTGGTCTTCTCCCGACCGGCAGTAAAACGCTTGCCAAAGTGGGGTGTCTGTTTGGCTAAGCGGGATGTATCAAGTTTGCAGCCACAATTTCTGCCCTATCAAATATACCCTCATTTCCCTGTGGGAGTCCGTTAACATTAACGGTACCAATTTTCCTGCACCAGATGCGCATTTCGACAATACATGTCTCTTCAGTGATGCTCGTGGCCAAAATATGTGAAATCCAATGTTTCCCTCAGTTTTGGTTTGTTACCACGATTTTGTTTTTTGTCCATGGATTTGTGAGTTTGAACAGCGGTATACTACTGTTGCCTTTATTTATATAAAAGATGCTATAATCCAAAAGTTCCAAAAAACTATAGCCAAATCCGTGAAAGGAATCAGAGCTTTGCATGTGGGAGATGCAATCCTTAAAATTTAATTTATTTGACTGTCCCTTTGGTATCTTTCGTCCCTCTTTTATAATAATTTCTAACATAAAGTGTCCCTTTGGTATCTTTAGTCCCTCTTTTATACTAATTTCTAACATATAGTAACAGCAAATTTTAATAACTCAAACACATCCGTATTTTCAAGCCAGTTACGAAGTACTGACTACTGGGCAGGTGATACCCCCGAGGACTAATAGTCCACCAGCAGAGGCATCGACCCAGTGGTAGTAATAACATTAACGGTACCAATGTTCCTGCTTCAGATGCGCACTTCAATACATGTCTCTTCAGTAATTTCCCCGACCATTAACCCGAATGACCTCTATTACTACAAAACCTACCTATTTCTTGGTACTTGTATGGTTTTTAATTTTAGTTCATTTATATGTTTTGGAGTTTAGTGTGACGTCCATTTTCACTGAACTAGTACACAATTTTATTTAGGGGCCAGCTGAGGACCACCTACGGGTGCGATATTTTCTCGCTGCGTTGAAAACCCATTGTAGGCCTTTGGCTGTTGTCTGCTCTATGATCTGGTTGTTGTCTCTTTGACTTATTCCCCATTTCCATTCTCCATTTTATTTAAAATGTTTTGGTACAACTTTTGTTATGTTGTTGACTAGTTATTAGAATACCGGATCAAATGTTGACTTGCAAAGTGTGAAAGAATCATTTGCCTGTCAGATTGATTGATATATAGTTGGTGTTTAAAGCCACATTTCAGCAGTCATGGTTGATTAAGATATGAGTCAAAAGTACCTGCCACAAGCAGGGTTTAAACTCACAACCTCAGTGTTGGCAGGCTAGTGATAACTGCAGATGAACAACTTAGACCACTTGGCCATTGTGGCCCCCATCTACCTGTCAGACCAAAGCAGGAAAATCTATAATATGGTCAGTAAAATTCAGAAATAGCATGCTCTTTGTGCCTGCAATTTTTTCTAATTCCAGCTGTTAAATCTATTTAAACAGACCAGCTGGTTTCATGAAGGACCAGTAATTCAAAGTTCAAACAAGTCATTATGTCCAATTGGAAATCCTACTTGAGGATGAACCTTTTTTACTAGTACTGAAAATCGGTTAACTTTTGTATTATCAATATTTCTTTTAAAATGAACTACTTTATTTCTACAACTAATATTAGTATGTGAAGGCATTATCAAAACATTATGTTAAATTATATACCATTAATATCTATGTCATCTATCGACATCCCCTAAATGAGTTTGCTTTTCTACTTTATACCGCTAACAGAAGCTTTGACACTTTAGCTAATTCTATAACATTATCTTGCAGCCTATAATACTGCCTATGAACGGCCAATTCGTGCCCCATATGACGAGCTTCTTCTACCAATCGTTTTCGTTAATTCCAAACAGCTGGAAAAAAGGAAAGAATAAATATATTTTTTGGCTGATATAAAAAATATAACCTGAGTGTTTAATTGTATATTTCACCATTTTTCTTTTATCACTCTTAATATTGTATTTATTTTCATGTGTTCTTACATCCGTGAATCTTCTCTAATCCGTTTACTTGTGAGTATCGCATTCTAATAATATATTGTCCGCAAAATAATGTTACCAAAAAGCCCCAAAATATAAATCTTATTTATGCTTAAATTTAAAACAAAAAGAAAAAAGAATGTGTCCAAAGTACACGATTACCCCACTCACACCATCAGTTTTCATGTTCAATGCATAGTGAAATTGGGTAAAAAATCTACTTTGACTACAGAAAGTCTTAAACAATCTATATTTGGCACCTACCACTTGAGGGGTCACCCACTTTTTACTGCTCGTATCTTCCTTTTCTGTCTGAGGGGCATAAAAAAACATCACCCTCAATCTAATAAAAAAGCAAAAGTTCCTTTAAGACACGATGCAAGAAAACCCTAGATAACAGATTCAACATCAAAAGACTTAAAAAGTATACTGCCGTGACAGATTGTATACCGCTGTTCAAAACTCATAAATCCATGGACCAAAAACAAAGTCGGGGTAACAAACTAAAACCGAGGGAAACATCTGACGAATTCTTTAGGGGTCTGTTTTTTTGGGCCGTTGGATTGAAACTGGAGATCTCCATTTGTTTTTTTTTGCAAGGTGCGTCTCTTCTGGAGCTCTGATATCTCTCCGTTGTCAAAAGGTAGTTTAGTTGGAAGAGATCCGGAAAAGACACGTGATCAAGCATGGCGGCGACGATTGCAGAAGACGAGGTGGTTGTTTGAAAATGTGAAAAATGTGGATATGAAGAAAAGGATATGGAGAAATTTATATATCATGAGTGCATAGAAGAAGGTTAATATTACAAATTTACTTTTGCATTGTATTAGGCAGCAACCATTTGATTTTCGGGGGGGGGGGGGTTGGTTGGTTATGGATTTTTTTTGTAGAAAAAAAAAAATTGTTTTTGACCCTGAGAAAAAAAAAATGTTTGTTTCACCCTCAGCTGCCACTAACGTAACGGTACCCAAATTGCACCGAGTACCCAAATTGCACCTATTAAGCCAAATAGTAAAAATAATCTTACAAGATTTCCTAGAGACCGTAAACAATTTGTATTTTTATGATTTGATACTATGCACATCTTTCAACATAGGTAAAACTATTTAGATATGCACAAAACGTTCACAGTATTTATCAACAGGAGAAGTGTTTACTGAAAAAGCAAAATGTACTGAAACGTCGCATGGCGACGTCATCAAAACGTCATCTTTTTAAAATGATCAAATACAATATGTTACAAGTATCCATTTTAAAAATTAAAGAGGAAACTCCGAACTAAAGGCGATTCTCCTGAATCAGGATCGACTGCTACATCTGTATTGTTATTTCCTACACGGTCAAAGCTTGGTCTCGTGTGGTCGTCATGACTATCTTTTTTTCAGAAATACGTCTATGCTTTTCTTAAAAAGTCGATATATTCTTTTGTGTCAATTAATTCTAATGCATTGATAACTGTTTCTTCTAAGTTATCAATGTTCATATTGGTATACATTGACGTTACATCATAGGCAATAATAATGCAACCCTTTTTTAAATTGTGTGACTCTATTTTATTAATGAAGTCTTTTGTATCTTGAATTTAAAAGTTATATTTTTAATAATGGTTTTAAGATTAGATCTAGTAACCTTTCAATGCGTTTCGTGGGAGTGTTGCACTTATTGATGATTGGTCGTTGAGGAATGTTTACGTTTGTAACTATCTGACCAGTTCGAAATGCCTCATTAATTATTTTTAGATTGATTTTATGAATTTTCGAAAGAATGTACATGTTTTGATTTGTTACTATTCTTCAAGAAATTATAAGTCTGTGAATCTATTTCTTTTTGTCTGTATAGATTTCCATAAAAACTCCATTACAGTCAAATTAAAATTGTTATTACCAGATGTTTGTAATACTTATCATTCATTAAATTCTTATTAAATTTAATCAATCCATTTTAACTGCATGATAATGGATATGTACATGATTTCCATGTACACTTATTTTATTTATAATATCAACTCATTTTTTAAGTAAGCAAATACATCAACAGTAAATAAACTCATCATAGATATCAGGACTAAATTTTATATATACGCCAAACGCGCGTTTCGTCTACAAAAGACTCATCAGTGACGCTCGAATCCAAAAAAGTTTTAAAAATCCAAATAAAGAACGAAGTTGAACAGCATTGAGATCCAAAATTCTTAAAAGCGTTGCACAATACAGCTAAGGTAATCTATGTCTGAGGTAGAAAAGCCTAAGTATTTCAAAAAATTCAATATTTTGTTAACAATTAATTTATAAATATATCAATATCAATGATAATTCGGGCTTGTGATACCCTCGGGGTAATAAATCTCCACCAGGAGTGGCATCGTCCCAGTGGTTGTGAATAAACTCATCATAGATACCAGGTTTTATATATACACCAGACGCGCGTTTCGTCTACATAAGACTCATCAGTGACGCTCGAATTCAAAAAAGTTTAAAGAAGCCAAATTAAGGACGAAGTTGAAGAGCATTGAGACCCAAAATTCCTAAAAGCGTTGCCAAATACAGCTAAGGTAATCTATGCCTGAGGTAGAAAAACCTTAGTATTTCAAAAAGTTCTAAATTTTGTAAACAGTTAATTTATAAATATAACAATATCAATGATAATTCATGTCAGCACAAAGTGCTGACTACTGGGCTTGTGATACCCTCGGGGAAATAAATCTCCATCATGATGTGTTTTTCGTTTTATCATGCAAGCGTAAAGGGGCAAATATGTCATGCATAAAATGGACAAGGAAACAAGGTGTATTAAGAAAGTGTTCTTGTATTATTGGTTAATTCTAATATATATTTCTTACTCTTGGATATTGTTTACACATGATGCAACTATAACATGACATATAATTTGCGGTTCACCCTCCCGGTTTTAAAACTTACGGATCTAAACCTGTCTATACAGGTAGTGTGTTTCAATGTGGTTTTTAATAAACTAGGTATGTGCTTTTATATATTCAATTGTCTTATTGGCAAATATACCATAACTGCGTCGATTATTTTGACAGCCTCTGGAAGGGCATCAATGAGACTTTTTGCTTCTGCTTTAGTCTCGTCACTAACAGTGACAGCACTTGTCAAGAACACCACAGTCGGCCTGTTCATGACAAGTATGTTGTCTGCCTTGTTATGTAATATCTCAGCATCACACTATCGTCAAGTTTCAGCATTGACATCTTTGACTGTCATAGCAGATGGCTGTTATGTATCCGGTACCATCTGCTACTGCAATCTTGGTGGAGTTCTTTTCTGCCCCATCTTTCTGGTATTTGGTTGTTGCTGAGACTGGAACAACTTTTACCCTGTTAGGAACATTGTTTTGGTGTTATAATCTTGGTACCTTTGATAACTATTTGACACTCAATTGTACACCACTTTGTCAAGCGGGGGGTTATAGTGATAAAGAATTCCGTCTTCAAGTTCCGTTTGTCCGTTGGACCAGTACAATATGTTTCGCCGGTTTTGTAAGCGCATCTCCTCATAAACCACTTACATTGTAATATACATTGGGGGTTCCGGCCATTTTTAAATGGAGAGGGGGTCCAATCCAGGAGAAAAGGGGATTCCAAATGTATATTCCCATACAAATGCATTGATAGTTAAAAAAGGGTTTCAAACTGCCGGATCCCCTTTTCTTGAATCCGTCACTGATATAACTATTAATTAATCTAATTCGGTTGCCTTATCATAAATGATTATGACTGTATTGTGCACCGTCTATTTCGAATTTTAGTAAAAATCTTTACTGGGGTTACTTTATGTAAGATACGGACTTGAACATTGCATTATATGGCGGCATCCATCAGGTATTTCCAACACCTCCTAAACCAATCATTAAAGTTTTCTGAAATTGCTCCATTTTTACTCGATTAATGCATAATGGACCTTCTATTTCTGTGAACTTACCAAAATTATATCGCATGAATTATCCCCCTACGCAAAGCTGTCTTTATCCATTTTTTGTTATTTTAAAAGAGACACGCTTGATTTATGTTATCATCAATTGGTCAACGGCGGACGGTGTAAATAATCTTTAAAAATGTAATAGCTAATTCTAATGCAACAACGTTTGTAACGTTCATTTTGATTGGATAACGTCACTTATCTACATGGCATCGATTGGCAATTGATGCTATTGGACGTACGCGCAAGCGCAGACGGTATATGACAGATTTTAAATTCATGTTTTAACGTTGTTTTCTGTCAGTTTCATTAGAATGGAGATAACAATATTGTATGTTAAGCTCCGACGGCATCAATTGGGGATTTGATGGTCGCAAATACCCGTTTACTGTCTCCGCTAACACGTCGCCAGTAAACTTAATTTGCGACCATCAAATCCCCAATTGATGCCGTCGGAGCTTAAAATACAATACAGTTATCTCATAAACAGATAACTGTAACGATACACTATTACAAAGTCCACAAGCGAATCATGTATTACTTTTTAGGCATTTGATTTTAAATAAGACTGATCGAACAAAAATACAATTATTTTGCCGTCTAAAAAAATCATCAGAAATATATTTGTATTGTCTGATGAAAGTAATTACACGTTATAGTTCCCTGGATAGTTCATAATATCACATATACACGTATATATACCTTCAAATTGCTGTTGTTTTTACTTCAAAATCACGACTGGTCATACAGTCAAAGAATCTGAAATCGCTTCTAGAATACAGTCAGTTCTAGACTGATCGTACAGTAATTTATTTTGGGATCCTCAAGGAAAACATATTTTTTATGGGAAATACGAATATTCTACTTAAATACGAAAAGAATATTGAAACAGTATATATTTAACTGTAAACTGATGCAAATATTTGCAATAAAAGATTATTTGCTTTGTACTACGAGAGCAAAATTGTCCATCGATTTCACTTTTTTCTACCTAGTTGATGTGATGCACACGTATATTTTATATTCTAATGCATGTTTTTGTTACAGTTACTCATATTAATGATGCTATATATACCTTGAAGATGTTCAAAGCAATTTGTAGATATAGGAGTAAACAAATGATGAGAAAAGTTACTGTAGGCAAAACCGTCCTGTTAGCCAGTTGGAAATCATCGCTTCGAAAATCGCGACTTCCGGATAGCGTACAGAATAGTATCTACACTGTGTTATTGATATTTATGAATCATTTAATTTTGGATGTTATATGTTATAATTGCCAATGTCAGACACAACTATTAACCAAAGTTCAAACAAGGTGGATGTAAGCAATTACAGCAACTGAACAGCTCTCAAAAATGTGAAAACCCACACCGTATTATAGTCGGCTTTTCTTTTAAAAATATGTAAATCCACCAGTTTTCTCCTGACCACATACTTTCATATCTAAATAAATATTCTAAACTGTATTTTCTTTTCAAACAGACAGTTCAATTAAAGATGTCCCTGGAACAAGAGAAAGCTCAGTACACGAAGGAGTTCCATCAACAACGATTAAGCTCCGTTAGAATGAGAAAATATATAAATAATATCATACGAAACTAACATGCTGTTTGCTATAGGTTTTAATTTCTCAATGATATTAATGAACGATGTAGTATCTTTTATATATGTAGACTGATTTTGAACTATTGGTATAAGAAAATAGTCAATGTAATGACCTATAAGTTCAGTTTCAGAACCACAATGTGATATAATTGGTCTGTCGGTTGGAATTATATTTAATTCATTTAATCCATCATGTTGTATGTGTTTAAACGTCTCTATTTCAAGACGGTGAATTGTTGGAAGAATATAAATTCTCCCTTATTGTGCATCTCTTAATTGTTGACCATTTGTTAAAAATCTAAATGATATTTTGTCGATTATGCCTTGATCGTATAATGATTTAACATACTCAATGACTTGGATTTTCAGTGTCATGTTAAATGAATCTAATTGGCAGTAGTGTTGAGTATTTAGTTGTCTTGTGACTTCTGTTATGCAGTCAAGCATGTCTAAAATAACACAATTTGAATTTTTATCTGCCTTTTTTATTACTATTGTTTCATCATTTTTCAAATTGCGTAGCGCTATTCTGTCGCCCTTCCAGGAACCAAACAAGGCGATCATTGACCATCCGTTCAAGTGTTTTACAGACACAACTGGTAAGAGCAATTGGTCGATAATTAATAGGATCCGTATGATCTTTACTTGGTTTTGGAATAGGCACGACGGTTGCAAGCTTTCAGATTGATTGTAAATCAACAGATTCCCAGATGTTATTCATGAGCTGCAAGAGAGCTTCTAGCGAGGAATCTGGCAAGTGTTTTAAGAGTTGGTAGTGAATATTATCAGGCCCACAAGCTGTATCATAGGCTTTTGACAGAGATGTTTTAAGTTCTTCAAGAGAAAATAGTTTATTATAATTTTCACCATTTTTTTATTTAAAGTTTAATTTATTTTCTTCTTTTTGTTTTTTAACTTTTTAAAAATCTTCCCTGTAGTTGTTACAAGAAGAAAATTTCGCAAAAGTTTCACCAAGCTTGTTGGCAATATCCTTTTCAGATGTTAATAAATCATTGCCTTTTTTCAAATGTTTTACAGTGGCTTTAGAATTTTTACCTTTTATTGTATTTACCATATTCCAAACTTTCATAATTTTGTTATCAAATTACTTGATAAAATAAACCATGCACACATTATTTGTGTACCTGTTTTAAAATGGAACATTACATATATTCACTAGACATTATATAAAATTAAATTTTTATTCACTTGACATATAAAAAGATCTGTTCAATATAACAAAGAATGAAAACATGGAGACCATGCAGCAAACAGCAGAAAATAGTTCAACTCAAGGCCTCCAATCAAGTTCAATGAATTTTCCTACACATGTATCTCTGAAAAAGATTAGACTGGTTGTCAACTGACGTCTGGCATCAAATTGAATTGTTACACATTGGTTATTTTGAGGTCCTTTATACCTGTAGCTTGCTGTTCGGGGTGAGCCAAGGCTCTTGGTTGAAGATAATACTGTAAACAATAAGTGCTTACTTTTACTATATTATGTCTTTGATAGAAAAAAAACTCATTGGTACTCATACCAGATCTTATTTATAATTATCATGGAATTTGTTTTGCACCGTCATACAAAAAAAAATCCTTGTAAATTTTTGACAAGCAGAAATACATGAAATATTCTTTGTTCCTGTAAATATAATTTGAGAAACTCCTATTACAGTTGATTTTACCTTTAATAGCCACAATCTTGACTGGATTCAGAACATGTTTGTTCAAGCTATTTTTTCCCTCTTCAGACCCAATTTACCACAGCTGGCATGTTCTTCGTCTTTTAAAACCAGTGCAAGGATCCCATTTAACAACGTATTGCCAGGCAATTTGGACCTATTTGCCATCAAAAGTATTTCTCTCTTATTTTTTTGTCCACCAACACAGTTTCATATTTATCTGGACAATAAGGATTCCTCAATGGTATAAATTCTTTTCTTTTTCTGCACTCGGACTAAAACTTGATGTAGAGCTTGGTGTAACATTTACTGCTGATCCATTAATGCTTGTGGTCTTCTTATTTAGGAGTCTTACATTTTGTTAGAGTTACGCATACTCATGCAATATCCTCTCTCTTTGAAGTGTCAGCTGCAATCTCCTCTCTGTTTGTGGCTGAAATGAGTCAGTTATAACAGAGTATTTCAATATGGTTACTTTTTGTGACTAAAATGAGTCAGTAATGAGAGTTTTTCAATAGGTGTACAGTTTGTGGCTGAAATGAGCCAGTAATGACCTGCTGATAATTTACATGAATGCATTTATCATTTTTGGTATGAGATTGAAAGTTATTTATTGCTATTCAAAACAAATCCATGCATTTTATATATATCTGGAAATTGCAGATGACAATTCCGGTACAGATTCTGCAACGCTTTAGAGACGTTATAGAGGAAAAGCTTTATGTCAAACAGGAAATTGCCAAACTGTAGAGGAAGTTGGTTGCCCTAGAACAAAAGGAAACAATTCAATCAATCTAGAAGTAACCACCAGTAGACACTAACCAACACTAAATCGCCAAGCCAACCTGTCCCAAATTTTCCTGGTCCGTCCGATAACCAGTCAAAAAATAAAGAGACAGTGTCTAAAACTAAAGTAACGACAAGCCAACCTCTCCCTAATCTTCTGGCAGGATAAACATTAACTAATCACCCTGCTCAATCAATGAAAATGAGAGGCAACCATTACAGCTATATGTACCTTGCCTTGACCAATTATAATATGAATGGAAAAGTCTTTACCTGCTATTGCCAAGGATAGTAAAACGTTTTTTTTTCAGAACAGTTAATAGATAATTGACAGCTATTAGTGTCTTTTTTTTTTGCACAGATAGGTAATGCCACCTTAAACGATCTATTCCCTGTTGATAGTGCCACTGAAATAGAAATGAAAGATGGAACCAGAATCAGTAAGATATATTTGTACAGCACATAATTAGTGTTTCATTAATTGGTATATATTGATTATTCTATCATATCTACGATTTTTTCTAAAGACGCTGGGTTCCGTTATGAGTAAAATAAAAAGGAAACTAAACCGTCTTTATTTAGGATCAGAAAGGAAACTAACTAGTAATAATGTTATATTATTAAATTTGTCCTTAGAACGAATCCCAAGTGCAGGCCAACCAAGAAGTGCAGACAACACAAGAAGTCTAAGCCAATCAAGAAGTGCGTGCAACCAAAAAAGTCCAGGCTATCCAAAAAGTGCAGGATGACATACCAACTGCAGGATACAAGAAATGTAAGACCTGTTTTATGAAATGATGAACTTAGAGATTATATATAAATGTTGGTTATTTATGTATCAATGAAGTCATGATACTTACAATATCTTTTTCATTCAAACCTTCAGCTTGGTTAATATTTTTGTTATCTAAAAATGCATGTCAAATACGGTCCTCCGAATGTTATACTAATGTTATTGACCCATAAATGTGACTGAACTGAACAAATTTTGCATTCACAGAGTCAAAGGACGCCCAAATTTGATGCACAACTAGCATAACGAATGTCCATATACGATGACGAACGTAACCAATTCATCTAATGCGTTCATGTTAACGACTATTCTGGCTTTGTCTTGTGTTTGAATTAGAACAATTGACGTTGTCTGCAGTTTTAGTTGGTCGTATTCGTGTTAAAACCCTTTAGGCAATTTGTTTTCAGACATCCCTGCTTAAAATCACTTAAACTATCCTTTCTTAATAATGTATAACAGTAGGACAACCGGATGTGCCTTTTCGGCCAAAATGTGATTCGGCGGCGCTCAGTAGTCCTACGCCGAAAATTGGACTATTTTGCGTCGGCCGACGTCAACTGAAAAATAGCGCGCTTTTGTATTTTTTTTTAAATTCGTTTGCGGCAACGTGCGAACGATAAATACTGTCAATTTTAAGCATATCTACATGAGAAAAATATATGAGTTTACATATTATTTTCATTTTTGATCATTGAAACATAAGGAAATCTTATTTTTTTACATCTGAACATAGAATTTCGGATTTTGATTTTCTGCACTATAGGATTAAATGGCTATATCAAAAATGGGAACAAAAAAATACCTATCCTTCGATTTGCTAAAAACTTTTACAACCTATTCTCGCGAGTTTTTGGCATCGAAATTCGTAAAGAACAGAGGTGTCTAAGCCAGGGCAAAAGTTTGTTCCCATTTTAAAGTAGGGGTCTCAATCATGTCAATCTTTTATAGGTTTTTCCTTGCATGGTCGGTAGATTTGAAAATTGGAAGAGTTTCTGTTTTTGAAGTAAATATTTATTCAAATATCATGAAAAGGGAATCATTAGGTATAAAACCACTTTAAATATAGCAGTTTGTGTCACTGAATTGTAAAATTATAGATTTTTTTCGAAATTGAAGAAGGCGCCATTTTTGGCTATTTTTCCATTACGTCTATTGATATGCTAAAATTATGAGGTGTTTCTAAAAAATCTCCGACTCAATTTTTTTAAAACTTTCATATGCTAATCTTTGGTACAAAATGTATGTGTTTTGAAAAAATTAGGCACTTCTATCGAGTAGAAATGGAGAATGGTCATCTTTACTTTGTATGTCCCCACTAGGGGGGGGGGGGGGGGGGGGGCCTGTTCCTCCCTTTACCTTGTTTCTGAAGAACACGATAGTAATTCATCTCTCGAAAAAATTATCTACTAAAAATAGTTGAAACATATCAAATATATGTTAAGACATCAATAAATTTTACTAGTAGTGATTTTAATTTTAAGCAGAATTGCCGGAATCGACCTCAACCGAAGTTGTGTCAGTATATAGATAAACGTTCTCAATTTCCGGAGCTGAAATTGCCAACGTAAAATGTCATTAAAATTTAGATTCTTTTCTTCTTTGTAGCAATTTTGTTAATCTTAATGCCAAGGAAGGCATGCAATATGTTGAATCCATACCAACGTTATACCATACTTGGTACCCTAAAGTGTTAGGCTTACACATCATGGCACCCCGACTGATTTGTTGAAATCATGATCGTACTTGAACTAAAAGTTTTCAAAGTAACTTATAAAAAACAAGATTCATTCCGTGAATATTGTTACCTGCCGCTGAGTTTTTAATGAACATTTAATCTGATTAGGTCATAGAAAAGCTGTTGATATTCCTTTTGTTAATATAATTATCGTTGTGTGTTTTGTTTGGTTTCTTATTTTTAAAAGGGGGGCGTTGGCAGGGGCATGCTCTTTTTATTTTGTCAAAGGCATGTGTCATTTTTAGGGCTCATGGTTCTCAATCTCTGGTTACAGTGGAGGTTCAAACTCATCATGACTTTAAAAACTTATTAAAAATTCATTTTGCAGTTTCTTGGGGCATTGACATACTGACTCAATATATCTATGCATAGGAGGGATGACCAATTCTATTCAAAGTAGGTGGTGGGAATTCAAAAGAAATCCTAGTCAGTTCACAATAGTACTTCAGTGGCGGATCCAGAACTTTTCCTAAAGGGGGGGCGCGCGCTCCAGTCATGCTTCATTGATTCCCTATATTATCAACCAAATTTTTCCCACGAAAGGGGATCCGCCTATGTACTTGTTCGCCCTGGGTGCTTTGCCCTTATACCCATTCGCCCTGTTCTTTTTATTTTTATTTTGTTGTCCTCTTTAATGTAAATTATTTGAATGAAGTATATAAATTTGGTTGACAATTTTGTGCATAAACCACATACGCCAAAACGTTGCAGATTTTTTCTGGATTGACTATTCATTTGCATCCATTGTCATGATTGTTACACATGCATTTATTTCTAAACATATTTTCACTTTTGCATACAGATGCAGAATATTCCTTTTCAGCCTGTCTTGTGTCATGTAACAGGGTCTTTTATACATGTGGCTTACTAACTGCTTTTTGTTCAAGTTTATCTTTTTAGACATTTGATATCTAGTGGAGAGTTGTCTTATTGGCATTGATCATACCCCAACTTTCTAATTTTCATATTACTGAAAGGTAACTGTATTTATTACCTTGAATAAAGAACTACTTACAAAAAACAATTCCACATGTAAAAAAAATAAATGAAACATAATTTCAAATGATACAATGTAGCTAGCCTTATGGAATATTTTGTATGTTGTGCATCTCTTTTCTCCTTTTAGTGACAGGGGACCTATTTTGTATGGTTGGCTGCTTCATATCTGGTGATGGGATATACATTTAGTTATGCAGTGTTGAATACTGGTCCCCACCCCCCTAATTGATAGGAATAAACAAAACAAAAATTCTTTCACTCAATCTCAACAGCTTTACCCATGTGTTCATCTGAAATGAAAACTGTATTTTGTCAATCAAAAGGACATTGCAAATTCAACAGAAAGTGGTCCGGTTGTTTCTCCAGAATCACATAGTAGCAATTTTGATAAAGTGACAGTCCCTACCGATGACCAACCTTCCGTTGACACTGACCAACTCGCAAATGAAAAGAGTACAATGTCACGTACATAAGAATTGCTAAAAGATTCGACTTCCGCGCTAAAGTCGGCAAATGAAGCTATGTCGGCTATGTGATCCACGGTGGTAGGACTTCTTGCCAACAAAGATGCTTCATCATGCAGTAGCAATAGTCTGTCGAACCTAAGTCAAACTTTGACTTTGAATCGGCATATCAAGCCACATATGGACACACTACCCCTATCTCTTCTGCTAATGCTAAACAAACCTTCCACAGACAAGTAAATACTTCGAAAGGGATTGTATTTGCGGAGGATTTGCCAAAATTAGACTATGTATCTATTTCTTTGCGCAAGAAAATTTTAGAAGGTAAGGACATACACCTTTCTTTATTACTTTATCCAAAGAAAGAGAGAGAGGTTCCCCAGCACGCTATGTCTTTTCTGAAGGGTTAACTGTAGAGTTATAGAGGATCTTCGTCTAGAGAAAAGTTTGATCCTTGATGAGTTCAACAAGGCCTTCAGGAAATTACTGAATATCATTTGTAAATTATATCTTCAACGGCGAGATGAATTAGATCAATACGAGGCCGATATAAATGTTATGGCCTATAACTACGGACAAAGATTTTATAAATATCACAAATTGTTTTCGGCTAAGGCTGCAAATGCTATCATAGAATATAAGTTATGTTCTTATTCAATACTTCCAACGAACATAAAGCATTTATAAAGTAAAACCGTTTTTGGTTATCAGCTCCCCCCGACAGCAGAGAAAGCTTATTTTATAACAAAATAACACAAATGTCTAATTTGCTGTCATCGACCGCTGCCATCACATATAAACACAATCTACGATAGAAAAGTTTTCTTATAAGTTGAAGAAAACGAACACTTAAAAAGCGTGGGTGGGTGAAAAACAAAACTGTACTATCGGATAGGCAAACCTCGATGTTCCAGATTTAGGGGAGGAATACGTTCACTTGTATTTTTGTCCATCTGATGAGTTAAGCCTTTTTTTTAACTGATGTTTATAGTTTGTTCTTATATTGTACTGTTATACCACTGCCCCAGATTAGGGAGAAGGTTGGGATCCCGCTTATATGTTTAACCCGCCACATTCTGTATGTATGTGCCTGACTCAAGTCAGGAGTCTGTAATTCAGTGTTTGTCGTTTGTTTATGTGTTGCATATTTGTTTTTGTTCACTTTTTACATAAAGAAGACCGTTAGTTTTTCTCGATGGAATTATTTTATATTGTCTTTTCGGGGCCTTGTATAGCTGACTATGCGGTATGTTCTTTGCTCATTGTTGAAGGCCGTACGGTGACCTATAGTTGTTAATTTCTGTGTTATTTTGGTCTCTTGTGGAGAGTTGACTCACTGAAAATCATACCACATCTTTTTTTTTATAAAGTCAGGAGTTACCATTAATATACAGGCCACCAGTGCGGAGACTTAAGGTCAGACAAGGAGCTCCAGAAAATCTGCCAGTTTGTTTAACAAATACTAAACAGGCGTCTGACATTGCTGATGCTTTGTTCTTGAAGTTTCATAGTTCTGGCGTTCAACTTGTCGAAGACAATACAATAGTATTAATGACTGGTATGTTGTCATCATCTATACAACTAGAAAATTCGTAAACAGTTACTACTGACTCCAAGGGACCAATGTTAGCTGTTTTTCAACCACCAATTTCCTCAGATCCTAATTATAGCAACACTCTGGTTATGGTGAGCTGCTAACCTCAAGTAACTCAAGTGAGGAAAACATATATAAATGTGAAATTTTGGGACATACTATACCTTTAGATCACCATGTCAGCAATAAGGTTAAATCTGATGTTTGGTGTGATAATAAAGTAATGTTTGCTCTAGTGTTACCTTCTAATATTTAATACTGATGATACATGTAATATACACTTAAAATATACGGAAAATAGATACAATCATGTGCATATTTGTATTTATTATTATATATATCAAATATTTAAGTTTTATGTAATAAATAATATGATTAAGGAAATATTTCAAGGAATCAAACAACTCCCTAAAAAACCGACAGATTCGAAATTTTAACTTGCAGACAACAAGCAAAGATGTCTTATTTATCATGTACAAAATATGTCAAGACATTGTTTTGTCTACACAGCACTTATACAGCAAAACAAAGAATTACTTTCAGGCCCTGAAACATTATATTTCGCAGTTACAAATTGATAAAGAAAATTTAACAGAACCTCCAGAAGAAACAGACTATGATATGCCCGATGAATCAGGCATGAATCACATGAAGGTAATTCTGTTGGGTGGCTACTTTGCTCCTTAACCCAATTTGTGAAAGTCTTGTAATGACCTGCTGGATTGGTATTTTCAAGTAAATCAACAACTAACCTGCTCACAGTTAATGTATATGCAGTTATATTTAGCAAAAAGGAAAGAGGTGAAATTAAACTTCTATTGCATGCACTGTAAGACTGTTCTACTGCTCTACAAATTGGCAAGATTTCACCTAGTTTATCTTTCAGCTTATGGAGAGACGTCAAAGTTACGGAGTCCCCTTATGTAACCTATTAAGGGTTCATATCTGTTGTGGATCCATTTTAAAATATCAAAATTTGCCACGGCATGAGGGTCCTTGTAAACATTTGAAAAGTTACTTGAATTCTCAGATATAGGACTATGCTGCTTTTTCCCAATACAGTTGCATAAAAGAGATTCTTCTTTCAGAGATAAAATGTTCAAAAATTCATTAAAAAAAAAACTGTTTTTGATAATCTTCCATCATTGACAATGCATCTTTCATGTATTCTATCAAACTACATGTTTAGATTCAACATCTCAAAGAACCCAAAGAATTCAAATTCAAAATACAGGTGATTGTATAGAAGCTAAACATTTAACAACAGATCCAGATATAAAGAACGATATTTCAAATTTAACCAAAGAAATTTGGTTCCATCAACACTTTTAATAGGGTTTCTGTACAAAGTGAGTTCTGGATCAAGATGCAATTTACGCCGTCATTAGGCCAAGGCTCTAATTCGTTTTTCAACCAAAAAAAATAGACAGAAGTGAACTTTCGGAACAATTTCTTAGTAGACTAATTGAAATGGCCGACGAGCAACTGTATGCTATCCAGTATACCCAACCTGCTTGAAGAAGCAGAGTGGCAGTTAGGTCGTGGAAACTCCGAAGAAGGCGCATTTCTTAACAGGTTGACATACCTAGTGAAGGAAAAGAAAGAGATATGAACGATATCCGAGGGCTATCAGAAACATGTCAGCACCAAGTACCGAGAAACTGGGAAATGTCATGCTATAGTGTCTTGCTATCAGGGCGATCATAACGATGTACAACATATTCCCTTGTTTTTTCAAATAGGATCAGTTTGAAGACATGGACTGAAAAATCAGCTTATCTGAAAAATAATTTTAAATTAAATAAATAAGAGAACACAGCAGCATTGTTGCGTGAATACGTAAACTATCGCCTTGGACCTACTATGCTAAACCGTACATGCAAAAACACTAACACACAAAAAGCTGAAGCAACTAACCGTGCAATACGTGCAACTGTACCTAGCAATGTAACATTTACCAGAAACTAATTGATTTTGATTGATTTTTGGTTGCTTAACGTCCAGTGGCAAATATTTCATGCATATTCAGGACGAGAACAAGTTCACAATAAATACAATAGGTAGGTTGTTGTAATAGAGGCCATCTAGGATGATGGTCGGGGAAATTTGGACTGCCACTGGAAAATGAGGGTATATTGGATAGGGACAGAAATTTTGCCTTGCAACAGGCCACCTACGGACCCCTCAAAGAGTTGTTGCAAGGGTTCTTAACGTGCAAAGAGCGTGGCACTCTCTTTACACGAGGCATCGGATTTAACGTCCCCTTCTGACGGACGTGACTGCGAACTTGATACATCCCGCACAGCCAAACGGACGCCCCACTTCGGCAAGCGTTTTACTGCCGGTCGGGAGAAGACCAAGTGACCATATTTCTATACCCCAATCACCCTTGGGGATTACCAGAAACTACAAAGGAAGGGTACATACAGCTATACACAATGTAAATAATGGCCCTGGAGAATCCATCGTTAAACTCTGTCAATCGGCTGGTGTTCCATCGAACCAGGAAGTCGTAAAAAATATTCAACGACACAATGAAAAACATAAATTATATAAGCAGTCAAAGCAGTACACAGACCAGAGATGCTCAATAAAGCATGAACTATATAAAATATATGATGAGTATCAAGAGGAAAAAGACTAAGGAAAGATTAAAAACAATCTTTCCAAAAATAATATGTAATGGATTTCTTCTCTGGGACATGGAGAAAGAAGAAATAAGATGATTAGGCTGTACTGAACAGATGAAACGTGCACATTGTACATCCGAAAATCTTGAAACAGTAAAGAAGTTTCTGAAAATCAAAATAACATTAATGAGGAATTGTATGGTGAATTACTGACAGATATAATAACAAGGGGTTTAGCCTCTAGGTATAGAACATTTAACTACAGATGGGGATAACCATAACTACATAGGATTTATCAAGAAATTTAGTGAAGTTGTTAACCAGAAAACTTGCGCGATCTAAGACACATGGTGTCAGCACAACTGCATAGCATTGATGATGCAGATTTTAGTAGATTTGTATTTTCTAGAAGGAAAAAAGCAGACCGTGTAAAGATTAACAGGATATTGTCTTTTGATTTAACCAACAAGTGCACTGTGAAATATCACTTCGCTACCAAGGACTGGTAAATAAAAATGGAGTTAAGAATTAAATTATAAGAAATCACTGTAACATTGTTTCTGCCTATATGAAATAACATAACAAATGAGGTGCACACTTTAATTGTGGTTACATTTTTAAAGTTATTTCTTTATAGACAGAAAAAAAAATATGAATCATTCCTTATGTTAATTAGGAATATAGTATTTACAATTTGAAAAAAAAAACGGTTGGCTATTGGAATAAGTTCTTTAAGGCATGATGTTAACATATGTACCAATACTAGTCTTATCGAAAGAAACATCAACACCATTTAATAATTATACTATATGTGTGAAAATATATATATTAAATTTGCAAAGGATCATTTAGAAAATTTATACATATGAATGGAATACATATTTCAATAAAGTACAAAAACATTTGATCAACACATGAATATGTGATAATAATTGCTAAGGCCCAAATATAGCGTGAGTGTGGGCGCAGGTCTAACTATAACGTCTCGCGTCCCGATTTCAGGTCCAAATATGGAGTTGGTGTCCCGATGTCCTAGTTTTAGGACTTGTAGTGTCCCACCTACACTACTAGAGTGGTTATTTATGAATCGTCTAGAAGCTTATACTTAAAAATATTAAATGTATTAATGATACTTGGTTAAAAGCACACATTCATCTCATCTTTTTCAATACATGTATACATGCCCATTATATACATGCATGCATGTGTATTTTTTCATGCAAAAATACAATACTTCTCATATTGTTCATAATGAACTTTGAATGCAAAGATCTAATTTTTTTACTTGTAATGATGGTCATCACATTGAAAAAAAAAATTTACACTTTAAACGTATTAATTTTTGTTCATGATCATTACAGGGAGATCGTGACTTAAGAAGAAATAGGAGACTAGGCCAGCCAATCAAAAGGAAAAAAAAATGTCCAGCAAAACTAAGAATAAGACATGGTATAAATTTCAAGATTTCAAGGTTTACTCATTAAATACATGAACAGATTTCCAGATTTACATACAGCTATATTCAATGTAAATAATGGCCCTGGAGAAACCATCATTAAACTCTGTAAAGCGGCTGGGATTTCCATCGAACCATTTAACTACAAATTTCAAGATCTTTAGTTAAAAGCTAAAAATAAAATTAAAAGGCTGTTATCAGAGCGCTGTTCCATCAAAACAAATGAAAAAAGTGCATTCGTTAAACATGATAAATTGGTTGTTGTTCGGTGGGAAATGAATCTTTGGTCTAGTTCTTGACTTTCAAAATTTGCTTGAGTTTTGGTTATTGGTGAACTTGGTTACAAAAACGTTCGGAAAAATAGGGTACCTTCCTTTGAAATCATATTAAAAAAGTGGTTTAAAAAAGATGATATGCATGTACTGTGATGTACATGTAAAAATTTACGCATCGTCAGACGACTCGCACAAAGTATTAATAATAGAATACAGCTCACACTTTGGCTAGGTGAGCTAAAGAGAAAGGTGAATTAATAATGAAAATTTGATACTCTGATTTGATTAACACATCATTACGAATATAATTATATATCCTACCAGAACTGCATGCGCTATGTTGTATTTTTTTTTCAACGTCATTGGTCATTTCGGTTACTATAGACATCAGGTCAGTTTTTTACTCAGGAGATATTAAGCTTCCAGAAGTACTCTCAATATCTCTACCCAGTGACTGCAATCTTAGTAAATAATAAAATAAAGTAATAAATAACAGAACTATACTGTGAATTGAACTCTCAAAGTAAAACCACCCCCTCTTTCAGTTTTTTTTAAAACTGTATTCTAAAGTTTAAACAATATTTGACATAATAACAAAAACTATAATTATAATGACAAAAAACTTCGATAAACAATAGTTAGATTGATTGATTGTTGGTTGCTTCACGTCCAGTGGCAAATATTTCATGCATATTCAGGACAATAACAAGTTCACAATAAATACAATAGGTAGGTCTTGTCACAATAGAGGCCATCTGGGATGATGGTCCGGGAAATTTGGACTGCAACTGGAAAATGAGGGTTTATCGGATAGGGACAGAAATTTTGACTTGCAACAGGCCACCTAAGGACCACTCAAAGAGTTGTTGCAAGGGTTCTTAACATGCAAAGAACGTGACACTCTCTACACGAGACATCGGATTTAACGTCCCCATTCTGACCGGACGTGACTGCGAACTTGATACATCCCGCACAGCCAAACGGACGCCCCACATCAACCAGCGTTTTACTGCCGGTCGGGAGAAGACCAAGTGACCATATTTCTATTCCCCAGTCACCATTGGGGGAACAATAGTTAGAAGGTGCCTCTTCCTGATTTTTAGATATAAATGTTTACCTGGCTAATACATTGGATGTTACTTCTGCATCTACGCTATCTTAAGATAGAAGGCGAACACATTAGTCTATATTATGTTGAACTTCTGTCAGAAAACGCTCTTTGTTTGTTGCTGAAACGGCCATCTTGTTCAAAATCTCGTTTCTAGACATTTAGCCCGTAAATTGTAAGAACTCCTCTTTGGTTTAGTTTCAAAGAGCATTGCGCCATAGCGATTTTGACTTGTATCATAATACTAATAACTGCCATCATGATGCGTTTGACTTCCATTGCGATACTTTTAACTTCCATCGTGATGTTTTTAACTTCCATCGCGATGCTTTTAACTTCCATCGCGATGTTTTAACTTCCATCGTGATGCTTTTAACTTCCATCATGATACTTTTTACTTTCATCGCGATGCTATTGTCATTTTAATTGCATCGTGATGCTTTGAGTAAGTATCATGATACTTTCATGATACTTTTGATAAGTATCATGATGATTTTGAGTAGTATCGTGATACTGTTTGAAAGCATCATGATACTTGTTTAAACCATTACGATAGAAAACTATCATGATGGAAGTATCGTTATTTTGACACGAACGGCCACTCATAGACGTTAGTATTAAAGAACTCATTGATTTTAGTTATGTTCGTTATCGAATCTCCTTCTTTGGATGTTTATAGTTGTGCATCTATTTCAGCTTTCCTCTACTATATTAATGTAGGATTCAGTTGACATTTTAAGTCTACCATACTTTAATTTACATTGTAATAACATTTCGTAGTGTTATGGCCATTTTGTTTTTTGGAAAATTGTCGTTCCCTAGAGAAAGGTATGTAATATCCATTAAATGGACAAAGTTATTAAAAAACTGATGGAATTGTTACTGTACTGATCACGTCAAACATATTTTACGATCTGGAGTTCTTTGTTTGAAGCAGCAAAATTAAATAATGAATCTTGAAACAGTGTATATATGTGTTCCTGGTTGCATTTAAAAAGAACAAGAACAATTTTTAATTCATTCAGTTGACAATTGTTTTATTTCTTGAGAAGCTTAAGTCGGAAACGACAGTAATATGGATCAAAAGAATCATTGAATTAGTTATGTTCGTCATCGAATCGCCTTTTATGAACGCTCGTTATGCTATTTGTGTATCAATGTTAGCTTCCATTGACTACCTTTACGTAGGGCTTAGTTAGCACTTTAAGCCAACTTTACTTTAAATTAACATTGTAATCCCATTTCTACGGAAG
Organism: Mytilus edulis; assembly: GCA_019925275.1. Taxonomy (NCBI): domain Eukaryota; kingdom Metazoa; phylum Mollusca; class Bivalvia; order Mytilida; family Mytilidae; genus Mytilus; species Mytilus edulis. The sequence goes on from CM034354.1 coordinate 9,424,372, forward strand.
CGTATATTACCCTCGTTTTAATACTTATAATCCAAGATGGCGATATAACTTTTAGCGAGAAAATGCTTTATTTCTCATTACTGCGATTTATTTTTTTCGACAAAATGCCTAACAAGGCATTTAGGCGCTTTGTTTTTTATCGCCTTAAAAATAAATCGTTTTAAATAACGCGACATATTATCAAAACGAGAAAAAAAATTACGATTAATTTATAAGTCAATAAAAATATCATGCAATAATAATAAATTGCCTTTTTTTTCTTATTACTGCGATTTATTTTTTTCGACAAAATGCCTAACAAGGCATTTAGCCGATTTGTTTTTTATCGCCATAAAAATAAATCGTTTTAAATAACGCGACAAATTATCAAAACGAGAAAACATTTTAAGATTAATTCATAAGTCAATAAAAATATCATGCAATAATAATAAATTGCCTTTTTTTCTTCGATATATTGTTTTATAAAGCAACAAATTGTTTTAAATTAAGGCGAGCAACGGGAAAGTTTTCAGCTAAATCGAGATAAATATGGCACGATTTTAACCTGTTCATTTTCATTTTGATTTTGGAAGGATCAGGTCGCCATCACATTTGAGCATTTTATTTCAAGCAAATGGAGGTAAGATAAGAAACAATTTATTAAATGATATCTCGCCGCGATATAGCCTTGTTGTGCTCATGTGGCGTTAAACAAACAACAATCAATCAATCAATCATTAAGTTATTGTTGTAAAAAAACTTCTATAAAAAGGCTTTTCCACGTGTCTGCCGTAGTATACACACGTTAGGGGAATTTTGTTTTTGATGCAAAAAAAACCACAACCCTTTTTCTCCAGCTGTGAAAGTAAAATGGTCGCCTCATAAAATAATCAGGTTTAACTATAAATTAACATAGGGTGTCACGAAATTTACGTTGGAGAGAGCCAGTCGAGTTCTGATTTTTTTAATTCACAGTTGCGGCAAAATAAGATCCTTTGATGTTTTAATACTGAGTCACTACGAGTTCATTTGAACTATATAGACCCCCTCCCCCTATATAAAGTTCCAATGACTGTTCTTGTGACTCTTGTTACTTCGAAGTGTTCAGCGAGAAAAAAAATCTCGTGCAGTACTGAAAAAATGACGGGGCAGATTAATTATAATTGTTCGGTTAATATAAAAAAGAAGATGTGGTGTAATTGCCAATGAGACAACTCTTCACAAGAGACCAAATGACACAGAAATTAACAACTATTATAGGTCACCGTACGGCCTTTAACAATGGGCAAAGCCCCTACCGCAATGTTTTTGTGTGTGCAATAAACAGTACAAAGACGACAAATTTTGTCAACTGTTTTCTGTTCTTTAGTCAGGTTGTTGTCTCTTTAGCACATTCCCAATTTCCATTCTCAAATTTAGTAAACAAAAATTTCCCTCTATGATCTATCCTTATTTTCCATATTTTTTTTACAATAAATACTGACATGACGTATTGTTAACTTCGTATTAAAAATAAGCTGTTTTAGTCCGCCATACCAGGAATAAATAAATGACTGTCTAATCATGTTGAACATTACAGCCATCGGATTTGACTATGTACGTTCAATCAAAAACTTTGATTACCTTTCTTGCTAGCTGAAGCGTAACATCGTTCTTAGGTTTACCTTTACTACCCTAATTTGAGAGTGGACTAATCAATTTATCGTCTTTTGGACTAAACTACTTCAAAATAAGGGTAATAAAGGTAAACCTTATAAGCTAATAACGACTTTACGCTTCAGCTAGCAAGGTTGCTAACAAAAGATTTTGTTTGAACCTGTACATACTCAAGTCCGATTGCTGTAATGTCTGTATTATAAGCTAGTTTAAAAAATGAGGGAAATTTGATGTCACACGCCAAGCTGACAAACTATGGCACTTTATAATGTGATTAAATCTTTTGATCTGTTCTTGTATTTTACAGGTCAGCTTAGAGATCCCTTGCAATTACTGTAAGTATAATATGTGTATGAACAGAGATGTGGTAACGTTATATCATCGTATATGGCAAGCAGTTCTCGTCAAAACTATGTTTAAAACATTTTTCGAAAAATTAACACACTGAGAATTAAAAAAAACCACAGATTAAAAAACCTGAAAACACACACTAAGAATAAAAACATACACATTGAGATATCAAAAAGACGCACTGAGATTACAAAAATATAAATAACACACAGTGAGCTTTGAAAATTACACACTGAGACTTCAAAAATTACACAATGAGATTTATGTACATGTTGTGTGCAAGTTGTAAAAAGTAAAATAACAAAAAATCCGAATTCCAAGGACAATTCTAAAGAGAAAGTCCTTATTATCACATGGCAAAAACAAGGGGATGGCTCAAACACATCAAACGAATGGAGAGCAACTGTCATATTCCTGACTTGGTACAGGCATTTTATAATGTAAAAAATTGTGGATTAAACCTGTTTTTAAAGTTTTAAATACATACAGATGCATTAGAAACTCTCGAGTTTCCTAATAATGTCAATTAAAGATACAGGAGATTTAGGGAAATTCTTCACATCTTTACTAATCGTAACTTAAACAGACCTTGGACTGCTGATGACATAAACTTAATCGAAATAACAATTTGAGCCATGAACTCAGGCTACAAATTAAAAGCGAGTTCTGTCTCCTAGTTGTTTAAGATTGTAATAGATACAGATTAGATATGCAAATTAGATCTGTGCGCAGAAAAAGTGCGCACAAATCTCATTGTGTAATTTTCAATTCTCAGGATGTGTTTTTCAGTTTATTTCATCTCAGTAATTTTCTTTCTAATTCTCAGTGTGTAAATTTTTCGAAAAATGGTTTAAACATACTGAGTTTTGACGTGAACGGCTTGCAATAAACGTGGCAATTATGGGTATCCCATACCTTGTTTCCATATCAAACGTGGAATATTAGTAAAATTAATTAACATGAAAAATATACATAATTAATTTATCAATATCTAAAATTGGTGAATGTTGCATACTCATTTCTGAGTAATTTACCTTTGAACCATGGTCTCCAATCATTGGAGTTTTTTAACATAAAGTGTCTTGAAACTTTATGTGAGTCACTGAGTGGCTTGATATATATTTCAGTGCAGATATCTAGCTTCTACTTCTTTTAAAAACAGCGACAAAAAGACTCAAGTCAACATCATTGGAGGTTTTATTATGTTATATTTTCCATTTGTAAACTCAGTTAAAATGTCAAAATATATCTATAACTTTTGAAGCTATTGATACATTTTAATTTTGTTTTAATTTATAAAATGGCAAATATAACAAAACAACGCTCTTCGGTCTTCACCTGAGCACTCGTACATATAGAATAAAAGTATATTAGATTCTTGAAAAAATAAGTATGACATTTATAAAATATAGGTGTTTGCAATAATTCACTTGTTTAATATTTTCAGCTAGTCTATTAGACCTTCCTGAAGAATTAGTGATAATGGTACTTAGTTATATTCCTGTGTCGGAGTTACTTTATACAGTCTGTAAAATATGCAGAGGTCTAAAGGATGTTGTGCGAAAAATGCAAAGCTTGTGGACTATTGTAGAATTTGACGATTCCTATACTATAGACATTGCAATGATGGAAATGATCGTGAAAAATAATCAGCTTGTATGTCTCAATCTAAGTAACCAAAATATTACTTTTGGGTCACACAGATTTACCAAATTGATGCTAAAGCTTACTCCTACTATTCAAGAATTGTATGTAGCAGAAACACCGCTAAACAATCTTGCATTTGTAATGTCCTTGCGAAATTTAACCACCCTTGATATAAGTGGGACATCAATAAATGATAACCAAGTAGTAATATTGTCACATGCTTCACAACTGAGACACCTTTATATTTCATTCACTAAGGTTACTGCTGCAACCATTGCAGATTTGTCTCGAAATTTCAAATTTCTTGTCATTTTTGATGCATGCCAAATTTATTTTATGTTTACTGATATTTGTTTGATTGTATCATCATGTGAGCAACTTAGATTTTTACATGTTTCATTCTTTTCACAGTTTGACATAGATCAAGCTGTTCAGTATGTAAATCAACAGCTTTCAATTGAAAGACAATTGAAGCTGACTGTATTTTAAGTTATATATTGTCGCATATATAGGGTATGAACTTTAAGTTTATATATGTACAGTGTATAGACATATTTTGACAACAAATAAGTAAAACTACGCCACTACTCGGTTCAAGTAGAAAAATATGTTTTTTATGACGTTTTTAGACACATATCTTCTTGCACCAGTTGATACAAGTTTATCTTTTAAAACGTATCAACCCTATGTTCTTACTTCAAATCCTAGCATTTAGTGCTGGTCGTTTTGTCCTAAAACTGCAAATACAGATACTTGAATGGTTCAAACAATATTTTTATGTTTACCAAAATACTAAAATCATATGATATGAATCAAATATCATTTTTTGCATTTATATTTTTTTTTAATTGTCGAAGTTCAAATTATTTGAAAATATTTTTATATGGGTATTTATCTGTGGTCACTACGATAAAGATATATATGTGTATAGTGCATATATCTTAAATGTGTTGCATCAAATTTGGAGAGAGGAAATCTCTTATTTTTTAATTTTATTAACAAAAATGCATTGTTTGAAAGAATTCACGGCAATTTTTGAAAGCGTGAAATAAATTATGAAAGTGCTGCTCAGAGTAGGATTGGGAATGATAATCTAAAATTCAGATTTTCAAGATATTGTTTCTCCTTTATTAGTTACAACTGCATTTACTGGTAGTATTAAACTTCAGGGATTTTTTCTATATGTTTGTAAGATGTATGTAGATATGTTTGCTGAATTTGTAAATAAACCAAAAAGGTAACTTCCATGTTCGTTGGCTCATATTTTGTTTTCTGCAAAAAAAGTTGTGAATTTGCGAGATCTGCAACATATTCAGAAAATAGTAATGTAGAAGGAACTGATAAATTAACAAGGTCATAACGAAAGTATTTAAGTACGTGCAGTTGCGTCAACAAAAAGTCATCATGAAATGTACAATACAATATGAACCCCTAATTTAAATAGAATGAAAAGTTGAACTTAAAACTGGCTTTATTCTCAATCTGTGACCTCCAACATGCTTGCCTCATTATAAGCATGTTTTAGTTACGATTTTGCTTTTGAAGTATATAACCGTTTACTTTTTTTTTCAGAACATATTATAAAATGGCTGACACTGTAAATCCTTTGCGTTACCCAGGTGACACTGCTTCAACGGATGAGTTAGTTGCTTATTATTTTACTTCTTCATATACGGCTAAAGAAATAGCTGGATTTTTACTTTTCGTTCATAATAAATTTGTTAGTGTTAAGACAGTCTACAGAATGATGAAAAGACTTCGACTGAGAAGATATGGTGCAGAGAGTCCATTGATTAATATCGTTCAAAAGATAATTCAACTGCACAAACAAGGATACTCTAATATTGGATATAGAGCAATGTGGAAAATACTTAATTCTTGCTGTGGCATCAATGCTACTCAGGAAACGGTGAGAATTGCACTGAAAGCTATACATTATGATGGTGTAGTTGCAAGATCTCGACGTCGACTTGTGCGAAGAAGATATTGTAATCTAGGACCAAATTTTTGTATTCACATAGATGGATATGATAAACTCAAACCCTTTGGAATATCAGTGCATGGAGCAATCGATGGCTTTTCTCGAAAAATCATTTGGCTAACTGCAAGTCATACGAATAAAAACCCACGTAATGTTGCGCTTAATTTTGTAGAATTCCTTAGACAATCCAAGCGTGTTCCACGATTGGTTCGGTCAGATGCTGGTACGGAGAACGTTATTATAAGGTCGATACAAATAGCGTTACGTGCAGTTCACAATGATAACATGTCAGGGTACAGAAGTTTTTCTGAGGGGCGATCAACTGGGAATCAAAGGATTGAGATGCTGTGGAGTTTTCTGTGTCCTTACTTCACCACATTCTGGAGAAATATGTTTAAAGACATGATAGATAACGGAGAGCTCAATAACACAAATCCAGTTCATCTAGAGTGTGTACGTTTTTGTTTCCTGCCAGTTATACAACAACATTTAGATATTTTCAAAAATATGTGGAATAGTCATAGAATTCGGTCACAACGTCAAGTTGATCAAAACTATGGCGTCCCGGATGTTATGTACAACCAGCCACTACTTTATGACGCTGTCGACTATTCCTATGACATACCATGTGACGAAAGTATCTTTGATGACATTACTAGGCTCTACACCAAACCAATGCTGCCCAGAGGCTGTTCAGAAGAGATCTGTCAATTCATCCAGCAAATTACAAGTGTGAATCTGGATGATTTCAACGTCGTGGACACACCACAGGAAGCAAAAACACTATTTTGTATGCTTACTTCTGTTCTCCCTTGAGATACGAATCATAAACCTTTACTATTTTGAAAAAA
>CM034354.1:10740976-10851442 GCA_019925275.1 Mytilus edulis
AGATAATTATATTGACAGTAAAAACAGACGTGTCATTGGTTTAATAATATTTTTTCTACATTTGCCTAAAATTTTATACCTTTTTGATAATTTTAGAAATCGACCATATTCTATAGAGAATTACATTGACAGTAAAAACAGACTTGTCAATGGTTTAATATTATTTCTGCATTTGCCTAAAATTTGATACCTTTTTTGATAATTTTAGATATCTACCATATTCTATAGATAATTATATATACAGTAAAAACAGACCTGTCACTGGTTTAATCATATTTTTTTCTACATTTGCCTATAAATTTTATAACTTTTTTTATAATCTTAGAAATCGACCATATTCTATAGAGAATTATATTGACAGTAAAAACAGACCTGTCATTGGTTTAATAATATCTTTTTCTACATATGCCTATACATTTGATAACTTAAGAAATGGACCATATTCAGTAGATAATTATATTGACAGTAAAAACAGACCTGTCATTGGTTTAATAATATTTTTTCTACATTTGCCTTTAAATTTGATAACTTTTTTGATAATTTAAGAAATCGACCATATTCAATAGATAATTATATTGACAGTAAAAACAGACCTGTCATTAGTTAAATAATATTTTTTCTACGTTTGCCTAAAATTGGATACCTTTTTTTATAATTTTAGAAATCGACCATATTCTTTAGAGAAATATATTGACAGTAAAAACAGACCTGTCATTGGTTTAATAATATTTTTTTGTACATTTGCCTAAAAATTTGATAACGTTTTTGATAATTTAACAAATCGTCCATATTCAATAGATAAGTATATTGACAGTAAAAACAGACCTGTCCATGGTTTAATAATATTTTTTCTACATTTGCCTATACATTTTATACCTTTTTTGATAATTTTAGAAATCGACCATATTCTATAGGTAATTATATTGACAGTAAAAACAGACATGTCATTGGTTTCATAATATTTTTTCTACATTTGCCTATAAATTTGAGAACTTTTTTTTATAATCTTAGAAATCAACCATATTCTATAGAGAATTATATTGACAGTAAATACAGACCGGTCATTGGTTTCATAATATTTTTTCTACATTTGCGTATACATTTGATAACTTTTTTTTATAATCTTAGAAATCAACCATATTCTATAGAGAATTATATTGACAGTAAAAACAGACCAGTCATTGGTTTAATAAAACATTTTTTACATTTGCCTATACATTTGATAACTTTTTTTTATTATTTTGGAAATCGACCATATTCTATAGAGAATTATATTGACAGTAAAAACAGACCTGTCATTGATTTAATAATATTTTTTTGTACATTTGCCTAAAAATTTGATGACCTGTTTTGATAATTTTAGAAATCGACCATATTCTATATATAATTATATTGACAGTAAAAACAGACCTGTCACTGGTTTAATAATATTTTTCCTACATTTGCCTATAAATTTGATATTTTTTCTGATAATTTCAGAAATCGCCCATATTCAATAGATGAATATATGGTCCGAGTACACAGTTATCGTCCTTTGATTTTCGTTGTCCACGAATATAGTCCTTAGTGTGGACAGTGTGTTACTTGACAATTTTTGTTATACCCCTTCCAAATTTATTTCTCCATGTTTTATGCCTCATATAGCAAGTTGGGGGGTGAAATAACACTGTAAAAAAAGTTGGGTCATAAATATTAATGTAAAGTAGTGATTAGGTCCAGCTGAAAAAGGTCAAAAATTAGCACTTCGGAAGCTGTCAAAAGATTTCAAGACCCCCTTAACATAAGATTGTCCATATTTTGAGTTAGAGCTGATGAAGTTTTCTAGAATTTTGATATAATTTGTCCCAAAAGTAGTACAACACACTGTAAAAATATGATTGAGAAAGCGCAGGTGGGATTTTTTTAATTTTCATTTATTGTCTAAAAGAAATGCACTACGAAATAACTGTGTACTCGGACCATATTGACAGTAAAAACAGACCTGTCATTAGTTTAATAATATTTTTTCTACGGTTGCCTAAAATTTTTTAACTTTTTTGACAATTTTAGAAATCGATTATATTCTATAGATAATTATATTGACAGTAAAAACAGACCTGTCATTGGTTTAATAATATTTTTTCTACATTTGCCTAAAATTTTATACGTTTTTTGATAATTTTAGAAACCGACCGTATTCTATAAATAATTTTATTGACAGTTAAAACAGACCTTTCATTGGTTAAATTATATTTTTTCTACATTTGTCTATAAACTTAATACCTTTTTTGATAGTTTAAGAATTCGACCATATATTCTATAGAGAATGATGTTGACAGTAAAAACAGACCTGTCATTGGTTTAATAATATGTTGTTGTACATTTGCCTAAGAATTTGATAACGTTTTTGATAATTTAAGAAATCGACCATATTCAATAGATAATTATATTGACAGTAAAAACAGACCTGTCATTGGTTTAATATTTTTTTTTCTACATTTGCCTATACATTTTATACCTATATTGATAATTTTAGAAATCGACCATATTCTATAGGTTATTATATTGACAGTAAAAACAGACCTGTCATTGGGTTAATAATATATTTTTCTACATTTGCCTATACATTTCATATCTTTTTTGATAATTTTAGAAATCAACCTTATTTTATAGATAATTATATTGACAGTAAAAACAGACCTGTCATTGGTTTAATAATATTGTTTCTACATTTGCCTAAAATTTTACACCTTTTTTGATAATTTTAGAAATCGACCATATTCTACAGAGAATTACATTGACAGTAAAAACAGACCTGTCATTGGTTTAATAATATTTTTTCTACATTTGCCTAAAATTTTATACCTTTTTTGATAACATTAGAAATTGACCATCGTCTATAGAGAATTACATTGACAGTAAAAACAGACTTGTCAATGGTTTAATATTATTTCTACATTTGCCAAAGATTTTATACCTTTTTTGATAATTTTAGAAATCTGCCATATTCTATAGGTAATTATATATACAGTATAAACAGACCTGTCATTGGTTTAATAATATTTTTTTCTACATTTGCCTATAAATTTGATAACTTTTTTTTATAATCTTAGAAATCGACCATATTCTATAGAGAATTATATTGACAGTAAAAACAGACCTGTCATTGGTTTAATAACATTTTTTCTACACTTGCCTAAAATTGGATGACCTTTTTTGATAATTTTAGAAATCGACCATATTCTATATATAATTATATTGACAGTAAAAACAGACCTGTCACTGGTTTAATAATATTTTTTCCTACATTTGCCTATAAATTTGAGATCTTTTCTGATAATTTAAGAAATCGACCATATTCAATAGATAATAATATTGACAGTAAAAACAGACCTATCATTAGTTTAATAATATTTTTTCTACGTTTGCCTAAAATTTTATACCTTTTTTGACAGTTTTAGAAATCGACCATATTCTATAGATAATTATAATGACAGTAAAAACAGATCTGTCATTGGTTTAAAAAAAAAAATTCTACATTCGCCTATAAATTAGATAACTTTTTTGATAATTTAAGAAATCGACCATATTCAATAGATAATTATATTGACAGTAAAAACAGAATTAGCTTGATAATATTCTTTCTACGTTTGCCTAAAATTATATACCACTTTTAACAATTTTAGAAATCGACCATATTCTATAGATGATTATATTGACAGTTAAAACAGACCTTTCATTGGTTTTATTATATTTTTTTTTCTACATTTGCCTATACATTTTATACCCTTTTGAGAGTTTAAGAATTCGACCATATTCTATAGAGAATGATGTTGACAGTAAAAACAGACCTGTCATTCGTTTAATAATATTTTGTGTACATTTGCCTAAAAAATTGATAACGTTTTTGATAATTCAAGAACTCGACCACATTTAATAGATAATTATATTGACAGTAAAAACAGACCTGTCATTGGTTTAATAATATTTTTTTCTACATTTGCCTAATTTTTTTTACCTTTTTTGATAATTTTAGAAATCAACCATATTCTATAGGTAATTATATTGACAGTAAAAACAGACTTGTCAATGGTATAATATTATTTCTACATTTGCCTAAAATTTTTGCCTATACATTTGATAACTTTTTTGATAATTTAAGAAATCGACCATATTCAATAGATAATTATATTGACAGTAAAAACAGACCTGTCATTAGTTTAATAATATTTCTTATACGTTTGACTAAAATTTTATACCTTTTTTCACAATTTTAGAAATTGACCATATTCTATAGATAATTATAATGACAGTAAAAGCAGACCTGTCATTGGTTTATTAATTTTTTTTCTACATTTTCCTATAAATTTGATAACTTTTTTGATAGTTTTAGAAACCAACCGTATTCTATAGATAATTATATTGGTGTAATAATATTTTTGCTACATTTGCCTATACATTTTATACCTATATTGATAATTTTAGAAATCGACCATATTCTATAGGTAATTATATTGACAGTAAAAACAGACATGTCATTGGTTTCATAATATTTTTTCTACATTTGCGTATACATTTGATAACTTTTTTTTATAATCTTAGAAATCAACCATATTCTATAGAGAATTATATTGACAGTAAAAACAGACCAGTCATTGGTTTAATAAAACATTTTTTACATTTGCCTATACATTTGATATTTTTTCTGATAATTTCAGAAATCGGCCATATTCAATAGATGAATATATGGTCCGAGTACACAGTTATCGTCCTTTGATTTTCGTTGTCCACGAATATAGTCCTTAGTGTGGACAGTGTGTTACTTGACAATTTTTGTTATACCCCTTCCAAATTTATTTCTCCATGTTTTATGCCTCATATAGCAAGTTGGGGGGTGAAATAACACTGTAAAAAAAGTTGGGTCATAAATATTAATGTAAAGTAGTGATTAGGTCCAGCTGAAAAAGGTCAAAAATTAGCACTTCGGAAGCTGTCAAAAGATTTCAAGACCCCCTTAACATAAGATTGTCCATATTTTGAGTTAGAGCTGATGAAGTTTTCTAGAATTTTGATATAATTTGTCCCAAAAGTAGTACAACACACTGTAAAAATATGATTGAGAAAGCGCAGGTGGGATTTTTTTAATTTTCATTTATTGTCTAAAAGAAATGCACTACGAAATAACTGTGTACTCGGACCATATTGACAGTAAAAACAGACCTGTCATTAGTTTAATAATATTTTTTCTACGGTTGCCTAAAATTTTTTAACTTTTTTGACAATTTTGATCGATCATATTCTATAGATAATTATATTGACAGTAAAAACAGACCTGTCATTGGTTTAATAATATTTTTTCTACATTTGCCTAAAATTTTATACGTTTTTTGATAATTTTAGAAACCGACCGTATTCTATAAATAATTTTATTGACAGTTAAAACAGACCTTTCATTGGTTAAATTATATTTTTTCTACATTTGTCTATAAACTTAATACCTTTTTTGATAGTTTAAGAATTCGACCATATATTCTATAGAGAATGATGTTGACAGTAAAAACAGACCTGTCATTGGTTTAATAATATGTTGTTGTACATTTGCCTAAGAATTTGATAACGTTTTTGATAATTTAAGAAATCGACCATATTCAATAGATAATTATATTGACAGTAAAAACAGACCTGTCATTGGTTTAATAATATTTTTTTCTACATTTGCCTATACATTTTATACCTATATTGATAATTTTAGAAATCGACCATATTCTATAGGTTATTATATTGACAGTAAAAACAGACCTGTCATTGGGTTAATAATATATTTTTCTACATTTGCCTATACATTTCATATCTTTTTTGATAATTTTAGAAATCAACCTTATTTTATAGATAATTATATTGACAGTAAAAACAGACCTGTCATTGGTTTAATAATATTTTTTCTACATTTGCCTAAAATTTTACACCTTTTTTGATAATTTTAGAAATCGACCATATTCTACAGAGAATTACATTGACAGTAAAAACAGACCTGTCATTGGTTTAATAATATTTTTTCTACATTTGCCTAAAATTTTATACCTTTTTTTGATAATATTAGAAATTGACCATCTTCTATAGAGAATTACATTGACAGTAAAAACAGAATTGTCAATGGTTTAATATTATTTCTACATTTGCCAAAGATTTAATACCTTTTTTGATAATTTTAGAAATCTGCCATATTCTATAGGTAATTATATATACAGTATAAACAGACCTGTCATTGGTTTAATAATATTTTTTTCTACATTTGCCTATAAATTTGATAACTTTTTTTTAAATCTTAGAAATCGACCATATTCTATAGAGAATTATATTGACAGTAAAAACAGACCTGTCATTGGTTTAATAACATTTTTCTACACTTGCCTAAAATTGGATGACCTTTTTTGATAATTTTAGAAATCTGCCATATTCTATAGGTAATTATATATACAGTAAAAACAGAAATGTCATTGGTTTAATAATATTTTTTTCTACATTTGCTATAAATTTGATAACTTTTTTTATAATCTTAGAAATCGACCATATTCTATAGAGAATTATATTGACAGTAAAAACAGACCTGTCATTGGTTTAATAAATTTTCTCTACACTTGCCTAAAATTGGATGACCTTTTTGATAATTTTAGAAATAGACCATATTCTATATATAATTATATTGACAGTAAAAACAGACCTGTCACTGGTTTAATAATATTTTTTCTACATTTGCCTATAAATTTGAGATCTTTTCTGATAATTTAAGAAATCGACCATATTCAATAGATAATAATATTGACAGTAAAAACAGACCTATCATTAGTTTAATAATATTTTTTCTACGTTTGCCTAAAATATTATACCTTTTTTTATAATTTAGAAATCGACCATATTCTTTAGAGAAATATATTGACAGTAAAAACAGACCTGTCATTGGTTTAATTATATTTTTTTGTACATTTGCCTAAAAATTTGATGACCTTTTTTGATAATTTAACAAATCGACCATATTCAATAGATAAGTATATTGACAGTAAAAACAGACCTGTCATTGGTTTAATAATATTTTTTTACATTTGCCTATACATTTTATACCTTTTTGATAATTTAAGAAATCGACCATATTCTATAGGTAATTATATTGACAGTAAAAACAGACATAACATTGGTTTCATAATATTTTTTCTACATTTGCCTATAAATTTGAGAACTTTTTTTTATAATCTTAGAAATCAACCATATTCTATAGAGAATTATATTGACAGTAAATACAGACCGGTCATTGGTTTCATAATATTTTTTCTACATTTGCCTATACATTTGATAACTTTTTTTTATAATCTTAGAAATCAACCATATTCTATAGAGAATTATATTGATAGTAAAAACAGACCAGTCATTGGTTTAATAAAACATTTTTTACATTTGCCTATACATATGATAACTTTTTTTTATTATTTTAAAAATCGACCATATTCTATAGAGAATTATATTGACAGTAAAAACAGACCTGTCATTGATTTAATAATATTTTTTTGTACATTTGCCTAAAAATTGGATGACCTTTTTTGATAATTTTAGAAATCGACCATATTCTATATATAATTATATTGACAGTAAAAACAGACCTGTCACTGGTTTAATAATATTTTTTCCTACATTTGCCTATAAATTTGAGATCTTTTCTGATAATTTAAGAAATCGACCATATTCAATAGATAATAATATTGACAGTAAAAACAGACCTATCATTAGTTTAATAATATTTTTTCTACGTTTGCCTAAAATTTGATACCTTTTTTTATAATTTTAGAAATCGACCATATTCTTTAGAGAAATATATTGACAGTAAAAACAGACCTGTCATTGGTTTAATAATATTTTTTTGTACATTTGCCTAAAAATTTGATAACGTTTTTGATAATTTAACAAATCGACCATATTCAATAGATAAGTATATTGACAGTAAACAGACCTGTCATTGGTTTAATAATATTTTATCTACATTTGCCTATACATTTTATACCTTTTTGATAATTTTAGAAATCGACCATATTCTATAGGCAATTATATTGACAGTAAAAACAGACATGTCATTGGTTTCATAATATTTTTTCTACATTTGCTATAAATTTTAGAACTTTTTTTTATAATCTTAGAAATCAACCATATTCTATAGAGAATTATATTGACAGTAAATACAGACCGGTCATTGGTTTCATAATACTTTTTCTACATTTGCCTATACATTTGATAACTTTTTTTTTATAATCTTAGAAATCAACCATATTCTATAGAGAATTATATTGACAGTAAAAACAGACCAGTCATTGGTTTAATAAAACATTTTTTACATTTGCCTATACATTTGATAACTTTTTTTTATTATTTTAAAAATCGACCATATTCTATAGAGAATTATATTGACAGTAAAAACAGACCTGTCATTGATTTAATAATATTTTTTTGTACATTTGCCTAAACATTTGATGACCTTTTTTGATAATTTTAGAAATTTACCATATTCTATATATAATTATATTGACAGTAAAAACAGACCTGTCACTGGTTTAATAATATTTTTTCCTACATTTGCCTATAAATTTGATATTTTTTCTGATAATTTCAGAAATCGGCCATATTCAATAGATGAATATATGGTCCGAGTACACAGTTATCGTCCTTTAATTTTCGTTGTCCACGAATATAGTCCTTAGTGTGGACAGTGTGTTACTTGCCAATTTTTGTTATACCCCTTCCAAATTTATTTCTCCATGTTTTATGCCTCATATAGCAAGTTATGGGGTGAAATGACACTGTAAAAAAGTTGGGTCATAAATATTAATGTAAAGTAGTGTCTATGGTCCAGCTGAAAAAGGTAAAAAATTAGCACTTCGGAAGCTGTCAAAAGATTTCAAGACCCCTTAACATAAGATTGTCCATATTTTGAGTTAGAGCTGATGAAGTTTTCTAGAATTTTGATATAATTTGTCCCAAAAGTAGTACAACACACTGTAAAAATATTTTAGAGAAAGTGCAGGTTGGATTTTTTAAATTTTCATTTATTGTCTAAAAGAAATGCACTACGAAATAACTGTGTACTCGGACCATATTGACAGTAAAAACAGACCTGTCATTAGTTTAATAATATTTTTTCTACGGTTGCCTAAAATTTTTTAACTTTTTTGACAATTTTAGAAATCGATCATATTCTATAGATAATTATATTGACAGTAAAAACATACCTGTCATTGGTTTAATAATATTTTTACTACATTTGCCTAAAATTTTATACGTTTTTTGATAATTTTAGAAACCAACCGTATTCTATAATAATATTTATTGACAGTTAAAACAGACCTTTCATTGGTTAAATTATATTTTTTCTACACTTGTCTATAAACTTAATACCTTTTTTGATAGTTTTAGAAATCGACCATATTCTATAGGTAATTATATTGACAGTAAAAACTGACCTGTCATTGGGTTAATAATATATTTTTCTACATTTGCCTATACATTTCATATCTTTTTTGATAATTTTAGAAATCAACCATAGTTTATTATTAGGTAATTATATTGACAGTAAAAACAGACCTGCCATTGGTTTAATAATATTTTTTTCTACATTTGCCTATTTTTTTTTTATCTTTTTAATAATTTTAGAAATCGAACATATTCTATAAGTAATTATATTGACAGTAAAAACAGACTTGTCAATGGTTTAATATTATTTCTACAGATGCCTAAAATTTTTGCCTATACATTTGAAAACTTTTTTGATAATTTAAGAAATCGACCATATTCAATAGATAATTATATTGACAGTAAAAACAGACCTGTCATTAGTTTAATAATATTTTTTATACGTTTGACTAAAATTTTATACTTTTTTTGACAATTTTAGAAATCGACCATATTCTATAGATAATTATAATGACAGTAAAAACAGACCTGTCATTGGTTTATTAATTTTTTTTTCTACATTTTCCTATAAATTTGATAACTTTTTTGATAGTTTTAAAAACCGACCGTATTCTATAGATAATTATATCGGTGTAATAATATTTTTTTCTACATTTGCCTATACATTTTATACCTATATTGATAATTTTAGAAATCGACCATATTCTATAGGTAATTATATTGACAGTAAAAACAGACCTGTCATTGGGTTAATGATATATTTTTCTACATTTGCCTATACATTTCATATCTTTTTTGATAATTTTAGAAATCAACCTTATTTTATAGATAATTATATTGACAGTAAAAACAGACCTGTCATTAGTTTAATAATATTTTTTATACGTTTGACTAAAATTTTATACCTTTTTTGACAATTTTAGAAATCGACCATATTCTATAGATAATTATAATGACAGTAAAAACAGACCTGTCATTGGTTTATTAATTTTTTTTTCTACATTTTCCTATAAATTTGATAACTTTTTTGATAGTTTTAGAAACCGACCGTATTCTATAGATAATTATATTGGTTTAATATAATATTTTTTCTACATTTGCCTAAAATTTTACACCTTTTTTGATAATTTTAGAAATCGACCATATTCTACAGAGAATTACATTGACAGTAAAAACAGACCTGTCATTGGTTTAATAATATTTTTTCTACATTTACCTAAAATTTTATACCTTTTTTGATAATATTAGAAATCGACCATCTTCTATAGAGAATTACATTGACAGTAAAAACAGACTTGTCAATGGTTTAATATTATTTCTACATTTGCCAAAAATTTTATACCTTTTTTGATAATTTTAGAAATCAACCATAAAAAAATTGACAACTTTACAGTAAAATATTAAAAAAATATCAATAAGGTAATATGCAAATTAATATCCAAAAGGTGGTTCAATTGAATATAAAGCTGTGCTTGGTTCAAGTTTTTTTCTTAATCAAATGACAGATTTAAGGTAAGATCAAAAAAATTATCAAAAAATAGACAAATTTACAGTAAAATATGAAAAAATATCAATAAGGTAACACCCGAACGAATATCCAAAAAGTGGTTACATTGAATGAGAAATGTTGATATTTTTTGATAAAGCTTTGGTTGGTTCAAGTTTACTTCTAGATCAAATGACCGATTTAAGGTAACATCAAAAAAATTATCCAAAAAAAAATTGACAAATTTACAGTAAAATATTAAAAAAATATCAATAAGGTAATATCCGAATTAATATCCAAAAAGTGGTTGAATAGAATAAAAAAAATTGAAATGTTTTGATAAAGCTGTGCTTGGTTTATGTTTTCTTTTTGATCATATGACAGATGTAAGGTAAAATCAAAAATATTATTAAAAAATTGACAAATTTACAGTAAAATATGAAAAAATATCAATAAGGTAATATCCGAATGAATATCCAAAAAGTGGTAAAATTGGATGAAAAATGTTGATATGTTCTGATAAAGCTGTGGTTGGTTCAAGTTTGCTTCTAGATCAAATGACCGATTTAAAGTAACATAAAAAAAATATGAAAAAAATTGACATATTAACAGGTAAATATGAAAAAAATATCAATAAGGTAACATCCGAACGAATATCTAAAAAGTGGTTAAATTGAAAAACAATTATGAAATGTTTTTATAAAGCTGTGCTTGATTCATGTTTTCTTCTTGATCAAATGACAGATGTAAGGTAAAATCAAAAATATTATTAAAAAATTGACAAATTTACAGTAAAATATGAAAAAATATCACTAAGGTGGCATCCGAACGAATATCCTAAAAATGGTTAAATTGAATGAAAAATGTTGATAATTTTTTATAAAGCTGTGGTTGGTTCAAGTTTTCTTCTTGATCAAATGACCAATTTGACGTAACATAAAAAAAATTATCAAAACAAATTGACAAATTTACAGTAAAATATGAAAAAAATATCAATAAGGTAATATCCGAATGAATATCCAAAAAGTGGTTACATTGAATGAAATATGTTGATATTTTTTGATAAAACTGTGATTGGTTCATGTTTTGTTCTTGATCAAATGACCGATTTAAGGTAACACAAAAAAAAATATCAAAAAAATTGACAAATTTACAGTAAAATATTAAAAAAAATATCAATAAGGTAACATCCGAATTAATATAAAAAAAAAATAGTTAAATTGAATAATAAATCTTGAAATGTTTTGATAAAGCTGTGCTTGGTTCAAGTTTTCTTCTTGATCAAATGACAGATTTAAGGTAAGATCAAAAATATTATCAAAAAATTGACAAATTAACAGTAAAATATGAAAAAAAATATCAATAAGGTAACATCAGAACGAATATCCAAAAAGTGGTTAAATTGAATGAAAAATGTTGATATTTTTTGATAAAGCTGTGCTTGGTTCAAGTTTTCTTCTTAATCAAATGACAGATTTAAGGTAAGATCAAAAATATTATCAAAAAATTGACAAATTTACAGTAAAATATGAAAAAATATCAATAAGGTAACATCCGAACGAATATCCCAAAAGTGGTTAAATTGAATGAAAAATGTTGATATTTTTTGATAAAGCTGTGGTTGGTTCAAGTTTTCTTCTAGATCAAATGACCGATTTAAGGTAACATGGAAAAAATTATCAAAAAAAATTGACAAATTTACAGTAAAATATTAAAAAAATATCAATAAGTTAATATTCGAATTTATATCGAAAAAGTGGTTTAAATGAATAAAAAATCTTGAAATGTTTTGATCAAGCTGTGTTTGGTTCAAATTTTTCTTCTTGAACAAATGACATATGTAGGTAAAATCAAAAATATCAAAAAATTGACAAATTTACAGTAAAATATGAAAGAAATATCAAGTACGTAACATCCGAATTAATATCCAAAAAGTGGTCAAATTGAATAAAAAATCTTAAAATGTTTTGATAAAGCTGTGCTTGGTTCATGTTTTCTTCTTGATCAAATGATAGATGTAAGGTGAAATCAAAAATATCAAAAAATTGACAAATTTACAGTAAAATATGAAAAAAATATCAATAAGGTAACATCCGAACGAATATCCCAAAAGTGGTTAAATTTAATGAAAAATGTTGAAATGTTTTGATAAAGCTGTGGTTGGTTCAAGTTTTCTTCTTGATCAAATGTCCCATTTAAGGTAACATAAAAAAAATTATCAAAAAAAATTGACAAATTTACAGTAAAATATGAAAAATATCAATAAGGTAATATCCGAATGAATATTCAAAAAGTGGTTTCATTTAATGAAAAATGTTGATATTTTTTTCATAAAGCTGTGATCGGTTCAAGTTTTCTTTTTGATCAAATGACCGATTTAAGGTAACATAAAAAAAAATATAAAAAAAATTCACAAATTTACAGTAAAATAGAAAAAAATATCAATAAGTTACATCCGAATTAATATAAAAAAAGTGGTTCAATTGAATAAAAAATCTTGAAATGTTTTGATAAAGCTGTGGTTGGTTGAAATTTTCTTCTTCAACAAATGACAGATTTGAGGTAACAAAAAAAAATATCAAAAAATTGACAAATTTACAGTAAAATATGAAAAAATATCAATAAGGTAATATCCGAATGAATATCCAAAAAGTGGTTAAATTCAATGAAAAATGTTGATATGTTTTGATAAAGCTGTGGTTGGTTCAAGTTTTCTTCTAGATCAAATGACCGATTTAAGGTAACATAAAAAAAATATCAAAAAAATTGACAAATTAAACAGTAAAATATAAAAAAAATTTCAATAAGGTAACATCCGAATGAATATCCAAAAATTGGTTAACTTGAATAAAAAATCTTGAAATGTTTTGATCAAGCTGTGGTTGGTTCAAATTTTCTTCTTCAACAAATGACAGATTTAAGGTAACAAAAAAAATATCAAAAAATTGACAAATTTACAGTAAAATATGAAAAAAATATCAATAAGGTAACATCCGAACGAATATTCAAAAAGTGGTTAAATTGAATGAAAAATGTTGATCTTTTTGATAAAGCTGTGGTTGGTTCAAGTTTTCTTCTTGATCAAATGTCCGATTTAAGGTAAGATCAAAAAAATTATCAAAAAATAGACAAATTTACAGTAAAATATGAAAAAATATCAATAAGGTAACACCCGAACGAATATCCAAAAAGTGGTTACATTGAATGAGAAATGTTGATATATTTTTTGATAAAGCTTTGGTTGGTTCAAGTTTACTTCTAGATCAAATGACCGATTTAAGGTAACATCAAAAAAATTATCCAAAAAAAAATTGACAAATTTACAGTAAAATATTAAAAAAATATCAATAAGGTAATATCCGAATTAATATCCAAAAAGTGGTTGAATAGAATAAAAAAAATTGAAATGTTTTGATAAAGCTGTGCTTGGTTTATGTTTTCTTTTTGATCATATGACAGATGTAAGGTAAAATCAAAAATATTATTAAAAAATTGACAAATTTACAGTAAAATATGAAAAAATATCAATAAGGTAATATCCGAATGAATATCCAAAAAGTGGTAAAATTGGATGAAAAATGTTGATATGTTCTGATAAAGCTGTGGTTGGTTCAAGTTTGCTTCTAGATCAAATGACCGATTTAAAGTAACATAAAAAAAATATGAAAAAAATTGACATATTAACAGGTAAATATGAAAAAAATATCAATAAGGTAACATCCGAACGAATATCTAAAAAGTGGTTAAATTGAAAAACAATTATGAAATGTTTTTATAAAGCTGTGCTTGATTCATGTTTTCTTCTTGATCAAATGACAGATGTAAGGTAAAATCAAAAATATTATTAAAAAATTGACAAATTTACAGTAAAATATGAAAAAATATCACTAAGGTGGCATCCGAACGAATATCCTAAAAATGGTTAAATGAATGAAAAATGTGATAATTTTTTATAAAGCTGTGGTTGGTTCAAGTTTTCTTCTTGATCAAATGACCAATTTGACGTAACATAAAAAAAATTATCAAAACAAATTGACAAATTTACAGTAAAATATGAAAAAATATCAATAAGGTAATATCCGAATGAATATCCAAAAAGTGGTTACATTGAATGAAATATGTTGAAATTTTTTGATAAAACTGTGATTGGTTCATGTTTTGTTCTTGATCAAATGACGATTTAAGGTAACACAAAAAAAAATATCAAAAAAATTGACAAATTTACAGTAAAATATTAAAAAAAATATCAATAAGGTAACATCCGAATTAATATAAAAAAAAAATAGTTAAATTGAATAATAAATCTTGAAATGTTTTGATAAAGCTGTGCTTGGTTCAAGTTTTCTTCTTGATCAAATGACAGATTTAAGGTAAGATCAAAAATATTATCAAAAATTGACAAATTAACAGTAAAATATGAAAAAAAATATCAATAAGGTAACATCAGAACGAATATCCAAAAAGTGGTTAAATTGAATGAAAAATGTTGATATTTTTTGATAAAGCTGTGCTTGGTTCAAGTTTTCTTCTTAATCAAATGACAGATTTAAGGTAAGATCAAAAATATTATCAAAAAATTGACAAATTTACAGTAAAATATGAAAAAATATCAATAAGGTAACATCCGAACGAATATCCCAAAAGTGGTTAAATTGAATGAAAAAATGTTGATATTTTTGATAAAGCTGTGGTTGGTTCAAGTTTTTCTTCTAGATCAAATGACCGATTTAAGGTAACATGGAAAAAATTATCAAAAAAATTGACAAATTTACAGTAAAATATTAAAAAAATATCAATAAGTTAATATTCGAATTTATATCGAAAAAGTGGTTTAAATAATAAAAAATCTTGAAATGTTTTGATCAAGCTGTGTTTGGTTCAAATTTTCTTCTTGAACAAATGACATATTAGGTAAAATCAAAAATATCAAAAAATTGACAAATTTACAGTAAAATATGAAAGAAATATCAAGTACGTAACATCCGAATTAATATCCAAAAAGTGGTCAAATTGAATAAAAAATCTTAAAATGTTTTGATAAAGCTGTGCTTGGTTCATGTTTTCTTCTTGATCAAATGATAGATGTAAGGTGAAATCAAAAATATCAAAAAATTGACAAATTTACAGTAAAATATGAAAAAAATATCAATAAGGTAACATCCGAACGAATATCCAAAAGTGGTTAAATTGAATGAAAAATGTTGAAATGTTTTGATAAAGCTGTGGTTGGTTCAAGTTTTCTTCTTGATCAAATGTCCCATTTAAGGTAACATAAAAAAAATTATCAAAAAAATATGACAAATTTACAGTAAAATATGAAAAATATCAATAAGGTAATATCCGAATGAATATTCAAAAAGTGGTTTCATTTAATGAAAAATGTTGATATTTTTTTCATAAAGCTGTGATCGGTTCAAGTTTTCTTTTTGATCAAATGACCGATTTAAGGTAACATAAAAAAAAATATAAAAAAAATTCACAAATTTACAGTAAAATATGAAAAAAATATCAATAAGTTACATCCGAATTAATATAAAAAAAGTGGTTCAATTGAATAAAAAATCTTGAAATGTTTTGATAAAGCTGTGTTGGTTGAAATTTTCTTCTTCAACAAATGACAGATTTAGGTAACAAAAAAAAATATCAAAAAATTGACAAATTTACAGTAAAATATGAAAAAATATCAATAAGGTAATATCCGAATGAATATCCAAAAAGTGGTTAAATTCAATGAAAAATGTTGATATGTTTTGATAAAGCTGTGGTTGGTTCAAGTTTTCTTCTAGATCAAATGACCGATTTAAGGTAACATAAAAAAAATATCAAAAAAATTGACAAATTAACAGTAAAATATAAAAAAAATTTCAATAAGGTAACATCCGAATGAATATCCAAAAATTGTGTTAACTTGAATAAAAATTTGAAATGTTTTGATAAGCTGTGGTTGGTTCAATTTTCTTCTTCAGACAAATGACAGATTTAAGGTAAAAAAAAATATCAAAAAATTGACAAATTTACAGTAAAATATGAAAAAAATATCAATAAGTAACATCCGAACGAATATCAAAAAGTGGTTAAATTGAATGAAAAATGTTGAATTTTTTTGATAAAGCTGTGGTTGGTTCAAGTTTTCTTCTTGATCAAATGACCATTTGATAGGTAACATAACAAAAATTATCAAAAAAAATTGACAAATTTACAGTAAAATATGAAAAAATATCAATAAGGTAATATCCGAATGAATATCCAAAAAGTGGTTCATTAATGAAAAATGTTAATTTTTTTTGATAAAGCTGTGATTGGTTCATGTTTTCTTCTTGATCAAATGACCGATTTAAGGTAACATAAAAAAAATATACAAAAAATTGACAAATTTACAGTAAAATATAAAAAAAATATCAATAAGGTAACATCCGAATTAATATACCCAAAAGTGGTTAAATTTAATGAAAAATGTTGAAATGTTTTGATAAAGCTGTGGTTGGTTCAAGTTTTCTTCTTGATCAAATGTCCCATTTAAGGTAACATAAAAAAAATTATCAAAAAAAATGACAAATTTACAGTAAAATATGAAAAATATCAATAAGGTAATATCCGAATGAATATTCCAAAAAGTGGTTTCATTTAATGAAAAATGTTGATATTTTTTTCATAAAGCTGTGATCGGTTCAAGTTTTCTTTTTGATCAAATGACGATTTAAGGTAACATAAAAAAAATATAAAAAAAATTCACAAATTTACAGTAAAATATGAAAAAAATATCAATAAGTTACATCCGAATTAATATAAAAAAAGTGGTTCAATTGAATAAAAAATCTTGAAATGTTTTTTATAAAGCTGTGGTTGGTTGAAATTTTCTTCTTCAACAAATGACGATTTGAGGTAACAAAAAAAAATATCAAAAAATTGACAAATTTACAGTAAAATATGAAAAAATATCAATAAGGGTAATATCCGAATGAATATCCAAAAAGTGGTTAAATTCAATGAAAAAATGTTGATATGTTTTGATAAAGCTGTGGTTGGTTCAAGTTTTCTTCTAGATCAAATGACCGATTTAAAGGTAACATAAAAAAAATATCAAAAAATTGACAAATTAACAGTAAAATATAAAAAAAATTTCAATAAGGTAACATCCGAATGAATATCCAAAAATTGGTTAACTTGAATAAAAAATCTTGAAATGTTTTGATAAAGCTGTGGTTGGTTCAATTTTTCTTCTTCAACAAATGACAGATTTAAGGTAATAAAAAAAAATATCAAAAAATTGACAAATTTACAGTAAAATATGAAAAAAATATCAATAAGGTAACATCCGAATGACTATCCAAAAAGTGGTTAAATTGAATTAAAAATGTTGATATGTTTTGATAAAGCTGTGGTTGGTTCAAGTTTTCTTCTAGATCAAATGACCGATTAAAGGTAACATGAAAAAAAATATCAAAAAAATTGACATATTAACAGTAAAATATGAAAAAAATATCAATAAGGTAACATCCGAATGAATATCCAAAAAGTGGTTCAATTGAATGAACAATGTTGATATTTTTTGATAGAGCTCTGGTTGGTTCAAGCTTTCTTCTAGATCAAATGACAGATTTAAGGTAACATCAAAAAAATTATCAAAAAAAATTAACAAATTTACAATAAAATATTAAAAAAAATATCAATAAGGTAATATCCGAATTTATATCCAAAAAGTGGTTAAATTGAATAAAAAATCTTGAAATGTTTTGATAAAGATGTGCTTGGTTCATGTTTTCTTCTTGATCAAATGACAGATGTAAGGTAAAATCAAAAATATTATTAAAAAATTGACAAATTTACAGTAAAATATGAAAAAAATATCAATAAGGTACATCCGAATGAATATCCAAAAATTGGTTAAATTGAATAAAAAATCTTGAAATGTTTTCATAAAACTGTGGTTGGTTCAAATTTTCTTCCTCAACAAATGACAGATTTAAGGTAACAAAAAAAAATTATCAAAAAAATTGAAAAATTTACAGTAAAATATGAAAAACATATCAATAAGGTAACATCCGAACGAATATCCAAAAAGTGGTTAAATTGAATGAAAATGTTGATATTCTTTGATAAAGCTGTTGTTGGTTCCATTTTTCTTCTTGATCAAAAGACAGATTTAAGGTAATATCAAAAAAATTATCAAAAAAGTGACAAATTTACAGTAAAATATGAAACAAACATCAATAAGGTAACATCCGAACGAATATCCAAAAAGTGGTTAAATTAGATGAAAAATGTTGATAATTTTTGATAAAGCTGTGGTTGGTTCAAGTTTTTTTTCTTGATCAAATGACAGATTTAAGGTAACAACGCAGCGACATTAAGGTGGTTTTCCCGCAAAACCGAATAAAAAAACAGTGCAGGAGTTACTTCCCCTATCTAGATCAGAATGTGTAATGGTGGGCGACTTTTGACGTTGCAGACACAGTAACAAATGTAGCAATAGGTAAGGTACGCGTATCGCATGAATAATGAAATATATGGCATATGGTGTCTTTTTTAATATTATAATGTATTTTCACATCAAGAACTGGAAATAATTTGAGTGAAAGCTGTATTTATCAAAAGAAAAATAGCAAGCAGTGTTTAAGCTCCGCCCACCTGTTTACCTTATTTGGAAATTCAATGTAGTTGCGAAGCTTGCAGTTTGCAAGTTGGTTAATTGAAAATAACTAAAGTAGCCGTGCACTTGTCAGTTGAGATTATAACGACCTGGTTGAAGAAACTGATGAGAACAAATGCAAAATTTATTCAATATGATCCAATGTCAGGACAAAACACGACTTAGGTGTAATTTATCGCTTTCAGGTATTACAATCTAGAGATATATACTAAAATGCAGAGGGAATGGCTTGTGCACTAAGAGATCAGATAATAAGGTTCTGCTAAAGTCAAAATATAGGACACTTCATAAACATCTAAACTTTGCCTGTATCAGAGGCGGATTTAGGGGGGGCAGGGGGCCCGGGCCCCCCCCCCTTTTTGAGAAAAAATTTGGTTGCTTATATAGGGAATCATTGAAGCGTGACTGAAGCGGCCCCCTCTTAGGTCAGTCAGTGGGCCCCCACTTATGAAAATTCCTGGATCCGCCACTGTGTATTTTTCAACCTATAATGAATAAAGTCATAAACTATGAGAACATATGTTCGGTGTCTTTCGTATTAAAATGTGTCAAAGAGACAGCAACCCAACCATAGAACAGACAATAGCAGAAGGTCACCAACTTGTTTTCGTGTTCAGACGTTTTATCTTCTATGTTTCGTGTTTAGTAGAATGACTTGATGTGTGCTTCATGTTTCCCCTTATTTATTTTCCTTGTTTCCTGTCATACTCTTTAACTTCTCGTGCTTTTGACATACATCATGTACATGACATATTATTTTTATACAGTATATATAATAATTATAATCAGTATTAAAATTGAATAGTCACTGCATCCACTTTCCCTCTAAAATTAGAGTACATGGATGATATCAAATATCTGAACTGTGTCCCTGTTCAGTGTTCAGCTATATACATGTATATCCCAGTAAACAGAATCGAGCCATAATGGTATTTTTAAAATTTTCATTGCGAGACCTCATGTCCAAGAGGCAAGAAAAAAAAACCACTTGTAATAAAGCTGTGTATTCTGTTATAACAGACAATTGTGTACAAGCATGAACGGATGCAAATCATATCATTTATTAAATGGAAAAGGCCACAGCCTGTTTAGAAACGGTCAATTTTGACGGTATATTAAAGTCAGTCTGTCTGTCTGTTCCAGAATTGAATATTTTTCGTCGCATCTTTCTCAGGAAAATAACATGGACTTCTTAAATTTGGTTTGAGGGTTTATATGAGTCAGCAATACCGTGTGATGCTTTTTCATATTCATCACTCAACAAATTCCTGTGTACCTTAAAATTCTTAAAGTGTATGGGGGTATCAAAAGTGATCAGTAGCTCACAGATTCACTTGTTGTTTTATAGTATTTTATATTTTTTTTGGGGGAGGGGACTGGCTATTGTGAGCAGTGTTCTCAGCACTTCTAGTTAATCATAAAAATTACATTAAGACGAGCAAAAATTAGCAACATGCATATCCTGGGTTCATTTAATTTGCATTAATATAAACATTGTCATTAAAACATTTAATCCCGCTGCAAATGTTTGCACCTGTTCTAAGTCAGGAATCTGATGTACAGTAGTTGTCGTTTGTTTATGTAATTTATAAGTGTCTCTCGTTTCTTGTTTTTATATAGATTAGACCGTTTGTTTTCCTGTTTGAATGGTTTTACACTTGTAATTTTGGGGCCCTATATAGCTTGTTTATTGATGTGAGCCAAGGCTCCGTGTTGAAGGCCATACATTGACCTACATGTATAATGGTTTACTTTTATAAATTGTTATTTGGATGGACATAATAGAGAGTTGTCTCATTGGCACTCACACCACATCTTCCTACATTGTATTTCTATTGTATGGCAAAAGTGATTTCTTTATTTTAAAAAATATATGATTCATTATCATGATTATACATGTTACGATGTATACACAGGTTCATACTATTTTTGACATACATGACATATAGCTCTGTAATTTTATTCACTACTTGTACATCTTTGGATTTTAAATGTTTGGCTTTGAGCGTTCCTGATGAAGATAAATCCAGACTCAGCCAGAAAAGTGCTATGGACGCATGAAATTATTGAACCTGCTGTTTTCAATTTTTCATGCTCCTTTATTTTAAAAAAAAAGTATATAATTACATTCTCTTTTTTTTTTAGGTCACCTGACAATAACAGGATTGAGGTTACAGTATGTCATTCAAGCTGTGATGAAATATAAAGTAATGGTTTGAATTTGGAGAGCTTCATTACATGTATTATAGACAGGTAAATTGTTTTATCCTGCAATTATCTACATGATCTAACTATTGTACATGTACAATGGGACGACTCACCTGAAGGGTCCCAAGTTAAACAGAAATTAAAAACTATATGTATGTCATCATTTAGGCCTTATGGCCTTCAACAATGAGAAAAACACATTCTGCCACATTGTCTTCTCTAAAAGGCGCCAAATCATAATATTAATAAACCTGTTGAAGTAGAAAACTAATGGCCTTATTTATGTGAGAAAAAAGTGAATGACCAAACAAACAAACAAACAGCAACAAACAAGTGCTCAATTAAATATTACAGACACATACATAGTCAGGGGTACTACATGTATTTGTACAAGTTTATTTTATTTACTTGAAGAAGTAAAAAAATACACATAACACGTATAAGTAAATAGATAATGTTTGAATAATCTAGCCTTAATTTTCTCAAAAATTTACTTGTACAAGTAAACCATGTAAACATTTCTTTCAATCCTAAAAAAAATCCTCAAGTTTTGAGATGTGAATCATGCCTTTAATGATCATGGTGATTTTTCCCAGTTTAGCTCAATCTTTTTTTTATTTTAAGTTCAATGTTTCATCTCATTATATGAATCCATCAAAGAAATTGATTGAGCAAAGATCTTGTATATTTGTGAAAGGCCTTCAAAAATTGCTCCTTTGAGGCTTGTAAATGAGCAGTGTTGTGAAGATACCAGACAAATGGGATTTTCATTGTCTATGAAATTACACTTAAATGATTGGTAAAGACATCTGCAGAGAGTACACAATTTAAAATTCGATTAGTGCAAAGAAATCTCAAGAATACAAGAAAGAAAAAAGGATGTAAAACAAGTACAATGTAAAACATTCTGAATGTGTAAGGGACATAACTATGCCATTTTTTGGTTTACCCATACAACATGTACAAGTAAATAAGATTCACTTGTATAAGTATCCTACAAATTCACTTTTTTTTTCCATTCTTCAAGAATTGCAATACAATAATTAATGTACTTAATATAAATCATGATAATTTCTGAATTCAAAATGAAGTAAAATTGAGAATGGAAATGGGGAATGTGTCAAAGAGACAACAACCCGACCAAATAAAAAAAAAAATAACAGCAGGTCACCAACATGTAATTCCCGCACCCGGAGGCGTCCTTCAGTGTCTGTATATATATGTACGAGCAGTAATATTTATTTACACAGAAATGACAGATATGCCTATAACCATGATAATAATAATATACTGAACTTGCTAGCTAAAATTTCTTGTGGATTCTTGATATTGATCATGTTGATATTGAAGTATTCCTGTCACTGTTCACATTTGGAAAAGGAGATACAAAGTAATGAAGTTCAACATAATATTTAAATATTTATTACATTTTACATAGTGCGCCTTATTAAAATGTGTTTGGAAAATTTATTTTTTGTTCAAATGTTGAATGAAGACATTACTACTGGTAAAAAAGGACGAGAATTATTTTGTTAGCATTTTAACAGTACTTTTTGAAGAAGTATGTTTGCACTAACTTTTGATTACTTTTCTCATATTGAAAATTTCATTTGATATATACATTGTACTTGTATTATATTTGCATTTTCATATTTCAGGGATGAAGACCTGCAGTCAGACACCAGTTAAAAGTTACTTATAACTCATCATGGCCATTATGGAAGATCTGATTAAAATTTGTCTAGAAAGCCACCAAATATGTCCATGAAAAATAGAAAAATGACAGCAATTCTACATAATGCACCGTACTAAGTAGAAGCATTGACTGTTTCAAAACCAAATGAATCGGAATTTAGTGTATTGATGCTGAAATAGAGAGGAATGTTATTAATTGGACAATTTAACTTCTTTTTCATCATTATTGAAGTTGATGTATACCATCTTAAAGAGTTTTTACTTGACACATGTGACAGTTAAAAGGAATACCAAATATACATAATAAAGGCCGTTTGGAGATTTGTGAATAGTCTTAAAATAGGAGTTTCAAAAAGGATTTCAGTTAAAATATTGTATTTCACGGATGTCAGAAATGTAATTTTATGTCTCTTTCATGAAATGTTTAAACAAATCTGCAATATCTAACCAAGACGAGTGAGAGATCTACAGATAGACATATGATATTCAGTTGAACTGTAAACATGGTAAAGGGGAATTTTGAAATATTCATTTATAAGACTTCTATGAGTGTTTTGTTATTTTTATGGCAATTACAGGAAACCGATGTAAAAAGTAATTCAATATAGATATTAATCCTACCAGAAAACTTACAGATATCATATGTACATTTCAGACATATATACAAATTACATCATGTACATTGTACATGTACAAATTTAAGCATGCAACTCACTGATGCACCACCTATGTAGTTACATGTACATGTAATTATAAAAGTAAGAATATGACATACATGACACTTGATTGCCAATGAAACAACTCTCAATCAGAGAACAACTAGTCATGTACATGTATTAGCCACCAGAGAACAAGAAAATCATAGTTTGTCATGGTTTATATTTCAATCTCATTTCATAACACAGACTATACAGGTTTACAAAATGTTCAAAAGCATTATAAAGTGTTTTGATTTCAGTTGTTGGTCATATTGATGTTGGCCTTCAATACTGAGCAAGACCTCTGTACAAATGTACAAACGTAACATCCACAGAATGTTTGAACCAAAAAATTTTGGATATTTTTCTTTGCTTGCATTTATCATGTAGCTGCTCTTTTGTACATATGTACATTAACATGTTCATATGCATTTAATTTTCTACTGGTATACATGGTATACTTGGAAACTTGTGATGGAATATTTCCACAGTATAAAAAAATTCTTATATCTAGCAAGATTAGCAACTGATGTTAGATATACATGTACAGCATTATATTACCATATGCATCATGTGCATACATAATACATTTTACATGTACATTTGTATGGCAATGAGACACCATTTCCAACACACAGACAGAAATTACTTTATATATATTTTAAATTGGAATGCATCATACATGTAATTACATGTATGTATATGTAGTACAGCTAGAATTTCATTAAAAAAAAGATGATGTGGTATAATTGCCAATGAAGTTTTGATTAACAATTAAGTTGTGTTATTTTTTTGTGATTGGGTCAGGTAAAGATTAACCCATGATTTTTGGTAGGCAGTACATTGTAGTTCTATAACCGTTACCATGGTTAACACGTACATACAAAAATGTACATTGTATCATTTTATGAGTTTCCGTCTGACTAATTGTCCTTTCCCCTATATCATGGAAATCGATTCATTCTGATTGATCTGACACTTCGGGATTGTGGTTATGTATAAATTATATTAAGTTAGTTAATTCTGTATTTAGATGTATATTCTGGTACATAAAATTTATTCTATTAGGACAGAAAAGAAATACCATTTCAGTTGACTCCAATCTCAGCAGTTGATAAGAAATAAGTTTTCTGATTTTAACATCTTTGAGATGAACATGATGAACCTGAATTAAAATATTATGGCACTTAATAATGAAAACACAATTGATTGATTGTGCTGAATGTCACATAAGCACATACGACTATTTCTTTGCTGTCCATTTGTATTGGTGGACACTTTGCACAGAAGGCAGGAATTTAATATGAAATGAGCGGCAGTAAAAAATAGGTCCCTATTTCCAACTTCATGATAGAATTGTATTCTTTGATGTCTTTTGAGGTTGAGAAATTAAGATGATATATTTACAAGGCTGCAGATTGAATCATAGGTACAATGTACACTGTACATATATACCTAAATCTGAAACAAATCAGATGAGATTAAAATAAGTCGTATACAATGTATGCATCTGAAATAATTTTTGAAACTGGTATATACATGTAGTGGAAGCATAAATTATAGAGCACAAAGTTTGTTTCTTTTAAAGTTGGGGTACTCAATGTCTTATCTTTTAATCTTTACTCCAAAAGGTAGTTTGTGCAAATATTGAAACTCACACATTCTATGAAAAAAGGAATTATATCCACAATGTTAATGCTGGTGTACAAATTTTAAAATGTATGCCTTTGAATTACAAACATAATAAAATCAGTAAAAGTAGGGCAGAATAATTTTACCAAGTAACTGTAAGGATATTAGAATAAGTCAAATACTGCTCCAGATTGGTTGAAAGGGAATATTCTGTGTAATAAGACGCAGGAAATAACTATGGAGTCCGACATAATAAAAAAAAAAGCAAGCCATACAAAAAAACTGGCATAGTAGCTGGTGAAAATAGATGCAAAAGAATCACCAGAATGAATCTAAAAGTGACAAATCATGATTTACAATTGATACCAGTCACACTTGATAAGCAGGAGATATTTAACAAATAAAATCTCCATCTATTGATGTGATGCAGGTATGAGTTAAGTATATTTATAATTTAAACATAACAATGCCACACCCAATTTCTTTATTAATGCAGCTTTTTTCATTAAAATGTTAATGATTCACAATACACAAACACTAGAAGAGACCTAGTAGGCTAATCTATTCAAATTTATATAATGAACTTTTACTTGCAGAACGAGAACTATACAAGCACACGAGATGCGATTCCGGATTTGAACCAAAAAAAGGGGGGAAGGCTGCATGCCCCAACACTACATGCATGTAACCCACGTATGGGGTGTATAATAATGACCTTGTAGGCTTATCTATTAAATTAATTTATATATTGAACTTTGATTTGTAGAACAAGAACTATACAAGCACCCGAGATGCGATTCCGGATTTGAACAAAAAAGGGGGGAAGGCTGCATGCCCCAACACTACATGCATGTAACCCATGTTTGGGGTGTATAATAATGACCTGAATAGTTATGTTTTTTGCCTTCAATAATTTAAATAGCAATAAGACAATAGTTGTTTCAAACTTCGCACAAACATATTATCAAATGAAACGCCGGTGAAAACAAAATATACCGTAGTTTTCCCGTCAGCCGATCCGACTACTAGAGGGTCTTTCAAACGCTTTTTTCGTGCATTTTAGGGCGATTATGCTACAACATGTTAGAATAATTGAAAAGTGCAGGTGCAAGAGCTATACCAACCCACTGCATGCTGGTATTGGTAGAAAGGCCACATTTCAAACTTTTCGAAAAGTGCTGCTACTAGTTATATAGCGTTCGTGTAAAAGAAATTTCACAACCCGAAGTGCCAAAAAATCAATAAATCGATTTAATTCTCCATGTTTTATTGTTTTTTAATTACAAAACCTCTAATGAAAATTAAGTGGCAGCACTTTTCCAGTAAAACAAGTTATCTTGATTACAACGAGCCCAAAATCAGGGCGATCCGATTTCATCTTGCACCTGCACTTTTGACTTTTTTGGGAAATGTCTTTACTTTCAGTTTAAAGTCACGTGACACTAGTGTATTTATATTTTTCTAAAAATAAAAGTTTGTAATATAAATAAGAATAGACCCTTTTCCCCCCGATTACTCATATGATGTGTATTTTGGCTTTTAGGCAGAGCAAACTCACTTTGAGTACAATATGATTTTTTTTTGTGTATAAAAATGGAAATTTTCTTGAAACGACCTTAACACCCCTGCGAAAAAAAATTGACAAATTTAAAGTACAATATGAAAAAAATATCAATAAGGTAACATTTGAATGAATAACCAAAAAGTGATTACATTGAATGAAAAATGTTGATATTTTTTTATAAAGCTGTGGTTGGTTCAAGTTTTCTTCTTAATAAATGACAGATTTAAGGTATCCTAAAAAAAATATCAATTTAAATTAAAAAATCTTGAAATGTTTTGATAAAGCTGTGGTTGGTTCAAATTTTCTTCTTCAACAATTGACAGATTTGAGGTAAAAAAAAAAAATATAAAAAAATTGACAAATTTATAGTAAAATATGAAAAAATATCAATAAGGTAATATCCGAATGAATATCCAAAAAGTGGTTACATTGAATGAAAAATGTTGATATTTTTTTATAAAGCTGTGGTTGGTTCAAGTTTTCTTTTTGATAAATGGCCGATTTAAGGTATCAGAAAAAAAAAAGAAAAAAAATTGACAAATTTACAGTAAAATATGAAAAAAATATCACTAAGGTAACATATGAATTGATATAAAAAAAGTGGTTCAATTGAATAAAAAATCTTGAAATGTTTTGATAAAGCTGTGCTTGGTTCAAGTTTTCTTCTTGATCAAATGACAGATTTAAGGTAAGATCAAAAATATTATCAAAAAACTGACGAATTTAGAATATGACAGTTCTTGTCCATTCGTTTTTGATGCGTTTTGTTATTTGATTTTGCCATGTGATTATGGACTTTCCCAATTGATCTTCCTCTAAGTTCAGTAATTTTGTGATTTTACTTTTTACAGTAAAATATGAAAAAATATCAATAAGGTAATATCCGAATGAATATACAAAAAGTGGTTAAATTGAATGAAAACTGTTGATATTTTTTGATAAAGCTGTTGTTGGTTCCAGTTTTCTTCTTGATCAAAAGACAGATTTAAGGTACTATCAAAAAAATTATAAAAAAAGTGATAAATTTACAGTAAAATATGAAACAAATATCAATAAGGTAACATCCGAATGAATATCCAAAAAAGTGGTTAAATTGAAAAAAAAATCTTGAAATGTTTTGATAAAGCTGTGGTTGGTTCAAGTTTTCTTCTGAATTGAATGACCGATTTAAGGTAACATAATAAAAAAATATCAAAAAAAATGACATATTAACAGTAAAATATGAGAAAAATATCAATAAGGTAACATCCGAATGAATATCCAAAAATTGGTTAAAATTAAATGAAAAATGTTGATATGTTTTGATAAAGCTGTGGTTGGTTCAAGTTTTCTTCTAGATCAAATGACCGATTTAAGGTAACATAAAAAAAAATATCAAAAAAATTGACATATTCACAGTAAAATATGAAAAAAATATCAATAAGGTAACATCCGAATGAATATCCAAAAATTGGTTAAATTGAATTAAAAAATCCTTAAATGTTTTGATAAAGCTGTGGTTGGTTCAAATTTTCTTCTTCAACAAATGACAGATTTAAGGTAACAAAAAAAAATATCAAAAAATTGACAAATTTACAGTAAAATATGAAAAAAATATCAATAAGGCAATATTCGAACGAATATCCAAAAAGTGGTTAAATTGAATGAAAAATGTTGATAATTTTTGATATAGCTGTGGTTGGTTCAAGTTTTCTTCTTGATCAAATGACCGATTTGAGGTAACATCAAAAATAAATTATCAAAAGAAATTGACAAATTTACAGTAAAATATGAAAAAAATGTTGATATTTTTTTATAAAGCTGTGGTTGGTTCACGTTTTGTTCTTGATCAAATGACCGATTTAAGGTAACATAAAAAAAAATATCAAAAAAATTGATAAATTTACAGTAAAATATGATAAAAAAAAAAGCTAGCATCCGAATTAATATAAAAAAGTGGTTCAATTGAATAAAAAATCTTGAAATGTTTTGATAAAGCTGTGCTTGGTTCAAGTTTTCTTCTTGATCAAATGACAGATTTAAGGTAATATCAAAAAAATTATTAAAAAAATCCTACAAATTTACAGTAAAATATGAAAAAAATATCAATAAGGTAACATCCGAATTAACATCCAAAAAAATGGTTAAATAAAATAAAATTTCTTGAAATGTTTTGATAAAGCTGTGGTTGGTTCAAGTTTTTTTCTTGATCAAATGACAGATTTAAGGTAACAAAAAAAATTGACAAATTTAAAGTAAAATATGAAAAAAATATCAATAAGGTAACATTTGAATGAATTACCAAAAAGTGATTACATTGAATGAAAAAAGTTGATATTTTTTTATAAAGCTGTGGTTGGTTCATGTTTTCTTCTTGATAAAATGACCGATTTAAGGTAACATAAAAAAAATTATCAAAAATTTGACAAATTTACAGTAAAATATGAAAAAAATATCAATAAGGTAACATCCGAACGAATATCCAAACAGTGGTTAAAATTAAATGAAAAATGTTGATATGTTTTGATAAAGCTGTGGTTGGTTCAAGTTTTCTTCTAGATCAAATGACCGATTTAAGGTAACATAAAAAAAAATATCAAAAAAATTGACATATTAACAGTAAAATATGTAAAAAATATCAATAAGGTAACATCCGAATGAATATCCAAAAATTGGTTAAATTGAATTAAAAAATCTTTAAATGTTTTGATAAAGCTGTGGTTGGTTCAAATTTTCTTCTTCAACAAATGACAGATTTAAGGTAACAAAAAAAAAATATCAAAAAATTGACAAATTTACAGTAAAATATGAAAAAAATATCAATAAGGCAATATTCGAACGAATATCCAAAAAGTGGTTAAATTGAATGAAAAATGTTGATAATTTTTGATATAGCTGTGGTTGGTTCAAGTTTTCTTCTTGATCAAATGACCGATGTGAGGTAACATCAAAAATAAATTATCAAAAGAAATTGACAAATTTACAGTAAAATATGAAAAAAATGTTGATATTTTTTTATAAAGCTGTGGTTGGTTCATGTTTTGTTCTTGATCAAATGACCGATTTAAGGTAACATAAAAAAAAATATCAAAAAAATTGATAAATTTACAGTAAAATATGATAAAAAAAAAAGCTAGCATCCGAATTAATATAAAAAAAGTGGTTCAATTGAATAAAAAATCTTGAAATGTTTTGATAAAGCTGTGCTTGGTTCAAGTTTTCTTCTTGATCAAATGACAGATTTAAGGTAATATCAAAAAAATTATTAAAAAAATCCTACAAATTTACAGTAAAATATGAAAAAAATATCAATAAGGTAACATCCGAATTAACATCCAAAAAATGGTTAAATTAAATAAAATATCTTGAAATGTTTTGATAAAGCTGTGGTTGGTTCAAGTTTTTTTCTTGATCAAATGACAGATTTAAGGTAACAAACAAAATTGACAAATTTAAAGTAAAATATGAAAAAATATCAATAAGGTAACATTTGAATGAATTACCAAAAAGGGATTACATTGAATGAAAAAAGTTGATATTTTTTTATAAAGCTGTGGTTGGTTCATGTTTTCTTCTTGATAAAATGACCGATTTAAGGTAACATAAAAAAAATTATCAAAAATTTGACAAATTTACAGTAAAATATGAAAAATATATCAATAAGGTAACATCCGAACGAATATCCAAAAAGTGGTTAAAATTAAATGAAAAATGTTGATATGTTTTGATAAAGCTGTGGTTGGTTCAAGTTTTCTTCTAGATCAAATGACCGATTTAAGGTAACATAAAAAAAAATATCAAAAAAATTGACATATTAACAGTAAAATATGAAAAAAATATCAATAAGGTAATATCCGAATGAATATCCAAAAATTGGTTAAATTGAATTAAAAAATCTTTAAATGTTTTGATAAAGCTGTGGTTGGTTCAAATTTTCTTCTTCAACAAATGACAGATTTAAGGTAACAAAAAAAAATATCAAAAAATTGACAAATTTACAGTAAAATATGAAAAAAATATCAATAAGGTAATATCCGAATGAATATCCAAAAAGTGGTTACATTGAATGAAAAATGTTGATATTTTTTTATAAAGCTGTGGTTGATTCAAGTTTTCTTCTTGATAAATGACCGATTTAAGGTATCATAAAAAAAATATCAAAAAAATTGACAAATTTACAGTAAAATAGGAAAAAAATATCACTAAGGTAACATCCGAATTGATATCCAAAAATTGGTTAAATTGAATGAAAAATGTTGATATTTTTTGATAAAGCTCTGGTTGGTTCAAATTTTCTTCTAGATCAAATGACCGATTTAAGGTAACATCAAAAATATTATCAAAAAAAATTGACAAATTTACAGTAAAATATGAAAAAAATATCAATAAGGTAGCATCCGCACGAATATCCAAAAAGTGGTTAAATTGAATGAAAAATGTTGATAATTTTTGATAAAGCTGTGGTTGGTTCAAGTTTTCTTCTTGATCAAATGACCGATTTGAGGAAACATAAAAAATAAATCATCAAAAGAAATTGACAAATTTACAGTAAAATATGAAAAAATATCAATAAGGTAATATCCGAATGAATATCCAAAAAGTGGTTCAATTGAATAAAAAATCTTGAAATGTTTTGATAAAGCTGTGCTTGGTTCAAGTTTTCTTCTTGATCAAATGACAGATTTAAGGTAACATAAAAAAAAATATCAAAAAATTGACAAATTTACAGTAAAATATCAAAAAAATATCACTAAGGTTACATCCGAATTGATATAAAAAATGTGGTTCAATTGAATAAAAAATCTTGAAATGTTTTGATAAAGCTGTGGTTGGTTCAAGGTTTCTTCTTGATCAAATGAGATTTAAGGTAACATAAAAAAAAATATAAAAAAATTGACAGATTAACAGTAAAATATGAAAAAAATATCAATAAGGTAACATCTGAATGAATATCCAAAAATTGGTTAAATTGAATTAAAAAATCTTGAAATGTTTTGATAAAGCTGTGGTTGGTTCAAATTTTCTTCTTCAACAAATGACAGATTTAAGGTAACAAAAAAAAATATCAAAAAATTGACAAATTTACAGTAAAATATGAAAAAAATATCAATAAGGTGATATCCGAATGAATTGTGGATGATTTATGTCAGTTGGAAAGTGTACCAGAATTTTTAACTACTCCTGATTTTTTTCTGCCATCAAGAAATATAAAGTAATTGAGAGAAAACATTACAAACATACATGTACATATATTGTTCAATCCAGAGAAAGATTTTTGGGGTCTTCAACTTTATATTCTCTCAGTTTTACAATAGTATTCTTCTACGCAACATATCTGTTGTTTGATACGCCTCCAGTGCAAAATAACATTTTAACCACAGCTTTGATTTTTCGTTTTTTCTCTCGAGAATTTCCCTGCGTTTTGTGTGTATATATATGTCAATTTTTGCTAGTAGTTACAAAATCAAATCCCAATCTTTCAAATGTTCGCTGTGATTATAAAGTGATAATGACCCTTTTAGTTTCAATGTTATACATTTTTTTTTAATTAAGAAACCGTAAAAAGTATATACATTTTTTTCATCTGATACTATAATAACCTTTTGCAATTGAATGGAGATGGACAGTTGATTCCAACTAGGTTGACTTTAATATTCATGAATTGTAGATAGGTGAAATACAGATAAGCAATGGTTCCAAGAGGAGAGAAATCAACATAAAGTATTGTGGCCGTACAGCCAAGTTGACGGCCTGGAATGAAGTTGCAGACATTATTGGTGGTTGCCATCTCCAGGCCTGAAAGCTGTACCACATCAAGTTTGTGGTACCTACCAATGATTTTATTGATGCAAGGTGTTATAGCGCCTCTCCATCAATAACCTTTGAGGTATTTCGTATACTTATTCGTTTTCATCTTTTTTCATTAAGTTTCATCCTTTGATCAAACGAAGAACGACAATGAACGTTATACTAAACTCTAAATAAAATTTAAAAAAAATTCATTAAACACATTCAAGACTTGTAAATGATAAGAAACAAAAACCAATGTCAAATAGTAAATTCATCTTTCTCACAAAAATCTATAATTTTTATTCTTTATCATTCCATCTGTAATACAAACTAGTTACGAAAGGTAAAATGGGTCTAATAATGAAAGAAAGACAACAACGTTTTAGGGACAAATTAAAAGGAGACCCAGACAGATTAGAAGCCTTCAGGGCAAAGGAAAGAAAGCGGTATCATGACTACAAAGAAATTGGT
Organism: Mytilus edulis; assembly: GCA_019925275.1. NCBI lineage: Eukaryota > Metazoa > Mollusca > Bivalvia > Mytilida > Mytilidae > Mytilus > Mytilus edulis. The sequence continues at coordinate 10,774,579 of CM034354.1, forward strand.
ATGGTTAAACCTATAAACTGAAAGATCAAAGAGAAGTAAAAGAAGGCGATGGAGGTTATCAAAGAATAAAGAAAGACAACGAAAAAAAGACCTTGAAAACTCCACCAGCATCACCAGCGCAAATACAAATAGTAATTCCACAACCACCAACATGTTCCCGTCAAAAAATCCAAAGTAAGAAAAAAAGAAACAGAGATCAAGCAAAATGCTATAGAAATTAAGCTATATTAGGGAAAAAGTTGGAAAGCACAAAAAGGAAAGCTGAATTGTACAGAATACATCAAAATATTTCTTTTCAGTTAAGCTCCGCCTTTTCGTCGGCCATTTTTGAATCAAACATGATCTCGGGAGTTTGTACCACGTGATTCGTTTTCCTTTGATTTCAGGGGCCGTTACTCTACAAAACATACTTCCGGTTTATTTGTTTACGTTACAAACTTTTAGTTTGACAATAAATTTCCACATTTTCGCAGAAACATTTGTTTTGAACCGATTTATAGTTGACAGATAGTCGCATTAATTGGTATCGTCATCTTGAACAAGTGAAATTGAGTAAGTTTGTTGTAAAAAGTTAATTTGTAAGCAGTTTACAATTTCGATCAGTTATGGGTTGGTTACCAGGTCCCTTTTAGGATTTAAAGGGAGATAATTATAAAGGACGATATTGACACATGTATAAACTGCAACAATAAATTCGAAAAAAGGAATAAGGGATACAAAGAACATCAATTGACAGTCAAAACAAATTGCCAGCTATATCCCTTCGATCAGTTTTGAACAATACTATTGACATTCAAGTAACCCCTGACAAGTCTTTATATGTTTGTAATACATGGGCCAGTTCAGTTGTGAAATTTTTTAAATCACAGTCGACTACTAAAGACGCATTAGACGAGTTCAACAAACTTCAAGCAGACACTTCTTGCATGAGAAGGAGAAAACGGCCTCTGTTTAAATCGACGCCAAATAAAGACTTTTGAATTTGTTTCGCCTCAAAGTACTGTAGATTAAACTTTGTTGTCTTCTGTCTCCAAGAAGTGATGTTACATTTATTCACCAAAAAAGGTTGTTGTCTCTCCAAAAAAAAGCTAGTACTCATTGTTCAAAGGGTTTTGTGGACACGGCTGTTCAGGCCCTTTGATGTTCTCACTACTTTAGTGCCTTTAAATGCCTTTATGAGAAGAGCAAGTCAGCAAGACAGGGATTCACGAAATTGATCAAATATGCAGTTCGACAGGAGATAAAGCGGTTGGATCTTGGTGTTATAAATCTCTCAAAGCCTTTAAATGAAGGAACTCTGGATGAGTTTTCTTGGAAGCCGCTTATAGATGCTAGTGACAAATGCATACCAACCCTTACATCTGCCATTAAGGCCGCCTTGACACCATCACCTCGCAAAGAGATACAGGTCGCAATGTATGATTCTTTAATTATAATTTACTCTTGTTGAATGATTGATTGATTGTTGGTTGCTTAACGTCCAGTGGCAAATATTTCATGCATATTCAGGACGAGAACAAGTTAACAATTAATACAATAGGTAGGTTGTTATAATACAGGATGACAAGTCGACAAGCCGATGGGTGATCCTGATCAACCTTAAGAGACATGTAGAAGCCTGCTTTTTCATATTTCCAATAGGCACACTTTTCCTTGGAAGATTGCGAAATTTATTGAATGTTTAAAAAAAAACGGCATTGTTTTATTGATGACTTTGAAATCAGTCATGATATGTTGCAAGAGGTTTAAGGGGCGGCATACATCTACAAATATACGAAAGGAATATGGAGAAGGGATGACTTCCTACGAAATTGGTGGAAAATAGCAGCAATTGTTAGCGACTATGCTGCAAAAATGATCAAGGACTTTGCACTTCCAGGCTGTGATTCTGACCCCAAGAAAAGAAGGATTTAATGAAAATAAAGCTGCGATTTAAGGTGAGATGGGTAATAAATTAATGAATTGATAATGATATAGAGGAAAATTACTTTAGTTTCGATGAGAATTGTGGCATTGTTGCTAATCAAGATAGTGAATTTGTATATGAATTAGAATCTTTTTGTCAAACTTTCATGATTTTGCTACTTTATCTAAACATATAAATGCATACTCAATTAGTGATACATATATCAACATATATAAGAATCGGAAATACTAGATAGGAAACAAACTTATTTATTCAACAAGAAATTGGACTTAAAGCTACATTGTAAATACAAAGAGAAGAATTGTGTGATAATGTACACGACAAAGTATCTTCTTCAGCTAGCCAATTTAAACTGAGATATATTGCAGGTGCTTACATATTCTACTCTGTGAAGATATTGTTTTTAATAAGTTGACAAAAAAAGTAAAAATTCCATGTTGAACAGACAGTTAGCATTAAAAAAAAACGACTTTTGTATGCTGTGATGGTCTTCCATACATGATAATAAAAAAAAATGAAAGTAGAAGCTGTTGTATGTGCCATTGAAGGATGTGGAAAATCATTTATGTCAATGGACAATTATCTTTTATTAGAAATAGATATGTGTTGATTTATCAAAAGCAGTTAAATGAATAAACTATAAGGTGTATAATTTTGTAAACGAGACAGTAACCGAACGACATACATGATGTCATCATGCACATGTCGTCTGGGGTAAGGATACTAGTATTCTGCCCTAATCTGTTTGTAAATAAGTCCTTTAACAATTTCGTATCATGTTTTCCAAGAGGTTTTAAATTTCGGGCATTCAATAATCAGGTACAGCTGATACATTAACAAACTGCTCATCAATTTCGCATTTACCGAATATGTAGTAAAAGAGGGACGAAAGATACCAAAGGGACAGTCAAACTCATAAATCTAAAACAAACTGACAACACCATGGCTAAAAATGAAAAAGACAAACAGAAAAACAATAGTACACATGACACAACATAGAAAACTAAAGAATAAATAACACGAACCCCACCAAAAACTAGGGGTGATCTCAGGTGCTCCGGAAGGGTAAGCAGATCCTGCTCCACATGTGGCACCCTTCGTGTTGCTTATGTGATTACAAATCCGGTAAATAGTCTAATTCGGTAGGTCACATTCATGAAAGGGAAGGGGGTTGTAGTTACGACGTAAGGAACATATCCGATATCATTTGTGAAACAGTTATTCCATAACGGTCAACCAACTCATGATGGCGTCCGTAAAATTTACGAAGGGATGATTTCAACTTCACCATTTGGAACTCTTGGTTTAATAGCTTCCTTGTGAGCAGTAACCCTCTATCAAGAAAATCATGATAGGAAATGCAAGCACGGGAATATCGTATCAATTGGGAGATATATACCCCGTATGCAGGTGCTGCTGGAATGTTGCTACTTAGAAATGGAAAGTTCCGAATTGGAAAGCTGAAATCATCTCTTTTGTCGTAAAGTTTTGTTTTCAACCGACCCTCATTGTCAATTTCTAGATGTAAGTCAAGATATGAAGCCGACTTAACTGTATCTGTAGTATCCTTTATCTCTAGTTCGATTGGATAGATGCGTTCCACATAGTCACCAAATTTTGAATTGTTTAGTGAAAGAACATCATCTATATAGCGGAAAGTAGAGTTAAAGGATATTGCTAACTTCTTATCTTTCTTCCTAAGAAGTTCCTGCAAGAAGTCCGCCTCATAATAATAAAGAAACAAGTCGGCAAGTAGAGGGGCACAGTTTGTTCCCATTGGGATGCCGACAGTCTGTTGAAAAACACGTCCTCCGAACGTTACAAATATGTCGTCAATCAAGAAATCAAGCATCTTGATAATATCGGTTTCAGAGAATTTTTTGTTTGAATCAGAGCGATTCTTTACGAAGTATGATTTATTCCTCCCTAAGACAAGATACTTGTATCTACGTTGGCCATTCTTTTTTATGAAGCAAAGTAATACCATCTCTTTCAATTGGTATTTTAGTTTGGAATGTGGAATACTTGTATAAAGAGTAGAAAGGTCAAATGTTTTAATACTGTTACAAGAAGAAAGAGAGTTAGATTGTATGTACTCTAAAAGATCTTTTGAATTTTTAAGTATCCACATCTGATTCACGCCACCTCTAGAATAGGCAGTTTCACAATAACTTAGAAGCCCGTCTTTGATTGCTGATAAAATAGATGTTAATAATTTAAAAAGAGGTTTCGTGGAGCCCTTGGAAGACCCAGCAATATACCGTTGTTTGTAAGGACACTTATGTAGTTTAGGTATCCAATACAGTGATGGAAGATCCAGTTCTTCATCTTTGGTTGAAATACCAAAGGAACAAAGAACAGACCTATGATTATCCAGGATTTCCTCTTTGGTAAGTGTCGTGAGGGTATATGTTGAGTTTCCATGTGAATTGTCTATACCTAATTCGTTCATCAAGCAATTAATGTAGTGACTTTTACAGACAAAAACGATGTTATTTGGGGCTTTGTCTGCGGGGACAACAACATATTTATCATGGAGGTCGGATAAGTGTTTAGCAACATTTGGGTCTTTAAAGATTGACGTAGCATGGGCATTCATGGACCCATTCAGTTTCTTGATTCTGATTTGTATTAACGACCTCACTGCCTTAATCCATTTGGATAGAGTGTCTACGTCTTCCCTTTCACGTTTAGCCCATTGCCTGGCATAATCCTCGACTGAGTCCATCAAAATTTTAAAGTTGTATTTCCAATTGATGGATTTAGGCTCACGATATTTCGGACCTTTCGATAACACATTTCGTAGAGAAGTGTTATTAACAATGTTAAGGTCACCGGTAATAACGTGGCCAGCAGGATTATATATGAATTGGGAACTAGCACAAGTGCAATCAGGAGGTTTAGACTTGAAGTCGTCAATATCGAGATTCTGCAAAACGCGTTTGTAATTGAAAATTTTAGTTGCAATAGGTTTGGTATAGGTATAAGAAATTATTGGTACAGACTGGTCTTTGAAATAAGGAGGTATTTTCGATTGAACTAATTTATGATGAAGGATATTGCCTAAGTTGACTTACAATACGAATAACTATCATTCAGTGCTACTACGTTATATTAAAACCAGTTAACTGTGTTTCACATATTGTATCATTTCAAGATATCGAAGGCATAGACAACAGATTTTCGGTAATTCTTGAGGCTAAAGTACTAAAGCTTATTAAATAGATGAATGAATGAGCGAATCTTTATTGTAAAAGCATAGACATGATGTGGCAAAACCGACAACATATATTACATAATATATAAGATACAATATGAAAGCGCACATAAGGAGGTTCGCAGGGAATAGGATAGATTGAGGTAGAAGACCTTACATGTAAGTGTGAGAAAGCAGTCATGGAGAACAAGGGTATATAGATCCAGGCTTTCTGAAATTTAAAAAGTCCCGTCTACTGCTACCAACGCCACATCTTCATCTACTTCTGTGTCTTCCTCCATTTCTGCTGTTCCGTATTTCCCATCTTTAATTTCTCCCACTTTGAATACATCTGTTGATCAAGAAGGACCAGAATGATCAAGTCACCATACCTTCCAATAATCCATCTATTCGTTAATTGACTCCTAGAAACATTAGTCTTCAAGACTACCTTCACCGGGAAAAGGCTCCATCTACCACTTTGATATAAGACTTGTAGATTACAACACATCTTTCGATATAAACAAAAAGTTACGAACCCTTGGTGAAGACAAGCCAACGTAATTATAATTACTTTATAATTAATAGATACATATTGGTAGGTAACAACCCATAATTGTGGTTCAAATATACCACTAATTGTGGATAAAGATAACCAATACTTATGGTTAAAATGTAAAAATATCGGAAATTGATGAGACTGTCATTAAAGTGAGAGGATTAGCGCTATAGAACCAGGTTTAATCCACCATTTTCTACATTTGAAAATGCCTGTACCAAGTCAGGAATATGACAGTTTTTGTCCATTCGTTTTTGATGCGTTTTGTTATTTGATTTTGCCATGTGATTATGCACTTTCCCAATTGATCTTCCTCTAAGTTCAATATTTTTGTGATTTTACTCTTTACAGTACACCAACAACTCTGGTTAAACTATTCCAGTAATTATGGTTGAAGTATACCAATAGTTATGGTTAAAGTAAACCACTAGTTATGGTTAAAGTTTTCCACTTATTATGGTTAAAGTATACCAATATCTGAGGGTAAAACTATACCAAGAATTGTGGTTAAAACTAACCAGATCTTAATCAGGGACAAGAAAACGTTCATGCTCTCCTCCCAAAAAAATCAAGTTTAGTTCACAGTACGTCTGAAACCTTTGTAAGACCACTGTTTCCAGACGGCATGCCCGTTTCTACACACCTGTTTACTAGGAATGTCGTTTTGGAGCCATTCAAACAGTTAGGTGTGTCATATTCACTAGATGTTTCAGATAACACGGCCAACTATACGGTACCTTGTGTAGAAGAGGAGCCTTATGTTCCTAGGAATGTCTCGTCCGAAACTGTTGTCATGTTTTTTCATGTCCATCATCATATGAAACGTTGTCAACTAGAAAGAACAGAACACCAATAGATAACAAAAACAGTGTTATGCTCGATTTTTCAACATCCATTGTCAGTTCCGCTACCGAATCCAACAATAAACTAGCACAGGCAAGTGAAGATCTTAATAAAATGATTTACGAAAAATTCAAATTGATAGCTGATATCAGGACAACTTTAAATGCAGGGGGAAATGTTTTAAAACTTCAAAGGTTACTCTTCGACATTACCCTGCTTCCGTTCTAGCTATCATGTGTAATGCTAGATTTGGTAATAATAGTGAGAAGACCACGACCCGACACATTTTCATTACAGTGTTTCATTTATCCGTCATGAAGGACGATATGACATCCAAACGCTACCACAAAGTAAAGGATAACTTCTAGAACTTTCCCGTATTGCAGTTGATCTTCGTCTGGAAGATTTTGAGATTATGATTAAAAAGAAGATAAACTCAACTGGTATCTTAATAAAATAACTCCATGTTCTAAGTTATTGTTTTGTTGCATCTTGAATAAACCAGCACATTTTCCAGACCTTCATCGCGGATGGCCCCTATCACAAGGCCTTCTCAACGTAAGTATTGTTTTTGTCCCGAGAAATATTTACTACCAGACGTTAAACGTAACCACTGTTGTTAGAACAGGAGTTATGCGGGTATTGATACACTGTGCATACAAGTATGAGTAACTGCTACTCTGTGTATATTCTTAATGCTCAATCCTCAATGCTCTTCAACTTTGTACTTGTTTGGCTTTATAAATATTTTGATTTGAGCGTCACTGATGAGTCTTATGTAGACGAAACGCGCGTCTGGCGTACTAAATTATAATCCTGGTAACTTTGATAACTACTTACATTTGCATATTACAAAACAGCCGCTACATGTGATTCGTAATAATAATAAACATTTTAGTGTATTAGTGAATTTTTCTTATACACTAAATGGCGTCTAAAGGATGTACACCTCTGGGGAGTCAAAAATTTCTATTTTTTTTCTTAACCTGAGTTTTTGGGTTTATAAGTTTGTAACAAAATAATTGGTTAAGAAAAAAACATATGATAGTGCACTTCTTTTTTTGCTACGGCCCTTTGAAAATGCCCAATTTTGATGATTTTCCCATTTTTCATCGAATTTTGGGTTATTATACTGAAAAAATCACTGTTCCACAATTAAAACTTTTTTTCTTACTATCTATAAAGATGAAGTGGGCCATTCTGAATAAAATTCACCTAAAAGAACTATAGGTAGGTGTTAATATAAGAAAGTTTTATCATATTTTGACGAGTTTTGTGTAAAATTTACATTGCTGTCAATTTTGTATTTTTGAGATGTTTCTCAGTTTAAGAACAAAATGCATATCATTTCAACTTTTTTGTTATACATGATTTAAAAAAATACATATCTAAGAAATTTGAAAAGAACAAAATGATATGACATGGCTCTTGTAAAATCATTTTTTGTTTCCCTAACCAATTTTCTAAAAATTTTGGCTAAAAATACTGAGTTGATAGGTCGTCAAATTTGAAAACTGGTTTACTCCAAAACCACTTATTGTAAATACACATTTTTTTCACAGAGTTATGTTGAATTATAATATTTTTAAAATTCATTGATATTTTCCACTTGAATCACATGTTTTGGAAATAATTCAAGAACGAGACTGAAAAGTCAGACCAAAACATCCTTATAAAGCCACATATGATTTTCCTACGGCATATTTAAATATAAGTTCAATATATTTCCTTCATTTAAAAAGAAAATTCAGGTGTGTGTTCCTGGTGTGCATTTAACTCCTTTAATAACGAAGCGTTTTTTCAGATTTCAACTATTAGTTTTTGTCAAATTTGCACTTTTCAAATATTAATAAAAATACCGTAAATTGTATGTATTTCAAGATTTGAAAACCCGGTTTTCTAACTTCTTCAAACAACGGTTAAGAAGTGATCGAAAAGTTATCGTTTTACACATGAAATTGAAAGAGGACTAGTATTCATAATATTTACTACTTGATAATCATTAGTTCGGAAAACAAGTTAATTCAACTTATATCAATCTCTTTTCAATTTGCGAATGCGAGACCTGTAATCGAATTTACAACGATGTTTTTTACGTTTCAATTTTGTGAAAAGTTGAAATAGAATTGCTGTCTTCAAAATCCCCTCAAGGGTCACTTGAGAAACGAAATATTTTCTTCTCCAGACCGGCTGTAAAACGCTTACCGAAGTGGGGCGTCCGTTTGGCTCTGCGGAATGGGGACGTTAAATATGATGCCTCGTGTTGAGAGAGTGCCACGCTCTTTACACGTTAAGAATCCTTGCAACAACTCTTTGAGGGCTCCGTAGGTGGCCTATTGTAAGGCCAAATTTATGTCCCGATCCAATATACCCTCATTTTCCAGTGGCAGTCCAAATTTCCCCGTATCAACCTACCTATTGTATTTATTGTGATCTTGTTCTCGTCCTGTGCATGGATGAAATATTTGCCATTTAACTCGAAGCAACTAACAATCAATCAATCTGTCTTCAATTTTTTTGATTTTCTTGATTTGGTACATCTGTCCGGCCTGGATATGGCAGCCACTAACAGTAACTTGGCTGTACGGCCACTATAGTTGTAGTTCCCTCCTCTTAGAACCATTTGATATCTGGATTTCCCCTATCTACAATTCATGAATATTAAAGTAAACTTAGTTGGGATCAACGATCCATCTCCATTCAATTGTAAAAGGTTATTATAGTATTAGATCATAAAAATGTACATACTTTTTACAGTTTTTTCATTTTGAATATAATGTATAACATTGAAACTAAATAGTATACTTTATACTCAAATCGAAAATTTAAAAGATTTGGATTTGATTTTGTAAATACTAGCAAAAATTGTCATATAAACACACTCAAAACAAAGGGAAATTATCGAGAGAGAGAAATCGCGTTTTTGATACGAAAAATTAAAACTGGTTAAAATTTTATTTTGCACAGAAGGCGTTTCATCATATCATCAAACATGTTCAACACCGCAGTATTATTGCGCCTGTCCAAAGTAGGGAGCCGCTTGCCTTTACAAGCCTTTAATGTGTTTAATGATTTATTTTTAATTTTATTTAGAGTTAAGTATAACGTTCATTATTGTTCTTCGTTTGATCAAAGGATGGAACTTAATGAAAAAAGATGAAAACGAATGAGTATACGAAATACCTCAAAGGTTATTGAGGGAGAGGCGTTATAACACCTGCAATCATTGAAATCGTTTGTAGGTACAACACTCTTGATGTGGTACATCTTTCCAGCCTGGAGATGGCAGCTACCAATATATCTGCCACTCCATTCCAGGCCGTCAACTTGGCTGTACGGCCACTATACTTGATGTTTATTTCTCTCCTCTTTGAGCCATTGGCTAACTGTATTTCACCTATCTACAATTCATGAATATTAAAGTCAACTTAGTTGGAATCAACTGTCCATCTCCATTCAATTGCAAAAAGTTATTATAGTATCAGATGAAAATGTATATACTTTTTACAGTTTCTTAATTTTGAAAAAAATGTATAACATTGAAACTAAAAGGGTTGTTATCACTGTATAATCACAGCGAACATTTGAAAGATTGGGATTTGATTTTGTAACTACTAGCAAAAATTGTCATATATATATATACACACACTCAAAATACAGGGACATTATCGAATATATATATATATTATAAAATAGCATTTTTTATAAGAAAAATCAAAGCTTTTGCACAGAAGGCGTTTCAAACAAGAGATATGTTGCGTAGAAGAATACTATTGTAAAACTGATAGAATATAAAGTTGAAGACCCCAAAAATCTCATTTCTCTGGATTGAACAATATATGTACATGCATGTTGGTTACTATGTCATTCGTATTATAACATATTTGGCTAACATATGATTAAAATATGTTATTTTCTGTGGATATTACTCTGAAATAGTCGGTTTATATTGCGACTTAAAGAAGACATATCGACTTTTAATGCATACACTTATAATGCCAACTTTCTCCAATGAAATTCGTACCCCGTTGGATATAGATGCCGCTTTGTTTATGGTATAAACTGAGGGGTTAAAAAATTGTCCTTTCAAACCCACCTCAGTTTGGTTGAGGGGACCACTTGTTTTCATTATCTGAAATAAGGAATTCGTGATGCAGTTTGTTACTATTTCATGGATGTTGAAACTAATGTTGTGCTAGTTTATCAAACAAATAAGTACAAACAATGTAAAAGAGATGTGTAATTTAGATAAATTCATATTTGGATCTTTTTGAACACTGAAATGCTAAAATAGTGTATATGTATTACTATAACACCTTCTGCTATGCTGTCACATAGTTTGTGTTATATTTGTAATTATGTATTTTATGTATTATTGGTATTTTTGCAATTCTAATGTGTACCTATAGTTTACACATAGACTTTGGTAATAAAAATATATATTACTAGTATTGTCTGCCTATTTTGCTTCAAAATCTAAGACTTAAAAAATTTTTCTTTGATTGCATATTAGGTAGACCTTACTTTCTATAAAATGAATATATATATAATACATACTAACAGATAAAATCAAAGACGAAAAGGTTAAGGTTGAAATTGCAAAACATCATAAACAGAATATTTAATGTCCCCTTTATGCAAAGAATAGGTTTTGTGTCATTCGTGACTTAAATTTTAAATTTAAATATTTTTTTATACGACTTACAACTATCGTAATGCAGTTTTATAAATTTTATTTGGTCGTTTTTGTTGAGCTGCTCAGCCTTTTTTTCTTTGAAGGTTGCAATTTGACATACTTTGTTGTTAAAAATGGTCCATACGGTATACTTTAGTGATTTGCCTTCTGGTGAAAATTTACTCCTGATAAGAATTGACACCACGTCCTCCAGGATATATACTTTGATATTCTGAAATTAAAAAAAAAATACTAAAAGTAAAATAAAATTATGGAGCTCAGTCAAACACGACCCAATGAAATGTTTAAATGAAATAGTTTATAATTTCAACTTGTTTTACATACATTGAAGACGTAAGCATGGATCAAAGATGCAAACATATATTTTCTGGACGGCGAGGTTAGAACACACACTTGTTTACAAATTGATTTGGAGTGAAGCGCAACAGTCTAACCATTACACCATCAACTCTTACATAAATTGATTTAAAGTTAAAAAAAAAATCCCTAAAAACTAAAAATAGGGCTCAGTCAAACACGACACAATGTTAAAAAGAAATACGTCAACAAGTGAAGAAACAAACTAAAATCTACTTGTGTTCGTGACTGTGATATCTAATATTAGGGAATATGTTTTTAATATGTGGGAAAATAAATAGAGTAAAAAAGATGATAATTTAATACTTGACATTAAACCTAATTTAAGTAAACCTTTCAATAATTTTATGCTTATGCGTACCACATTGAGAAGACATGTCCAAATAATTTTGTATTTTATTGATCAATTTGAAATCTTTGAAACATTAAATAAGAAAATGAAATAAGAGCCATCTCACTTCCAAGATTTTCAAATCACTCACTGATATTATATTTCGTGGCAAAAGTCCAAAGAACAAACAATGATTAAATTTATATGGTCTTGGATATGTTATATCACATCACTATATGCAATATTTCTAAGTTCTATTGAAAACAAATAATACTTTGCAACGGAGCCTGGTCTCTTGTTACCTACATTATATTTTACAAACCAAACATCAATTGTCATTGAATAAAATAATACAGTTAATATAACGTGCTGTACTGGACCAGTATCAATTCAGATAGAAGGCGATTGACATCCCAAGTTTTGCTAATAATCTGCAGTAGAACCTGTCAAAAAGTAAATAAAAAAACTTTTGGACTCCAGTACCTGATGATTTGCAGAAATATATGTACCGTATATGGTAATTAGTATCCCACATTTAATTACACAGAGATATGAATATTACCACAGGTAAAATTAAGTGATATAAACTATCTATTTTCAAGCTTTCTGTGTTGTTGTGGCATAAAGGCTATGTAGATTTCATCTACGTAAGGTACTATGACATTGTTGACGAACTGTATAGTAGTGTCCTCGTTGCTCCTGTGTGTCTATGTGCATGTGACATACCATGTTGACGGAAAGCCGACTCCCTATGGATGAGCGACCAACTTTGGTGGCTACGATGGTTTTTTTTTCGAAAAAAGGAAGATCATTCGAAACAGCTATATGTTTAGCTTTTGCGTAACTGATGTTTCTTTGTTTTGTTTATATGCAAATAATTCAAAATTATATATAAGAGTTTTACATTAACAGAAGAACTATAAGTTACTTGTGAGATACTTGAGCGAGTTTTGAAATTGGGGATACAAATTATCCAAAGGAGTTTCCTCGCGGTTTGGAGCACTATCACTGTCCTGAACAGTTTTGCTATCATTCTAATTATCTGGTCGTTTCTACTTTAAACACTTTATAGCCTTAGTAATTGTATTTACTTCTTTTCCACCTAAACCGGAGAGACACAAAACTAGATGTGGAGTAATGCGTCATCGTGATCTAATTTTTGAAAAAAGTCTACTGTGGATTCATTATTATTCGTTGGATACCAATTTTCGTTGATTTCGTTGATTAAGGTGAACCACGAAATTAAATGTTCAACGAATGACAAATGTCCTAAAGGCTTGTATAAAGACTTCGGCAAAACCACGAAATTAAATGTCCACGAATATGCAAGTTTTCCTTCATCCATGAAAATTGGTGCCCACGAAAATAAATGAATCCACAGTATTTTATGTTAGAAGAATAAGAGAATTACTTGGATTTTGCTGTAAATCATATAGAACTGACAAAGTAATTGGATCCGTCTCTGAATATATGTACTGTATCCCTAGAGAAAACAATAAGTAAATAGTTACCTCAGAATATGTTTTTTTAGATACAGTTTTTTCTAACACTGTCTGATCTGGTAATACAAATACGAGTGAGCCATGATCCTCAGCTAGAGCTGTTATAAATAAGATATGAACATCTCCAACAGCCTTTTTTAGTAGCTGAAAACAAAAGGAATATATTATGCTCCACCCTCGTAATATAACTAAGTGTCATTTCTTTCTTAAGCAAAATCATATGGATTTCACTGCTTATTAATGAAAAACATGATATGCATGTCTCTTTTCAAAGGATAAAGTTCAATAAATTCTCAATTTTATATCAGAAATTCGTGAATAATTACAAGGGTATTATCTTAATAGGTATACACTAATGACCCAAGTTTTATGAAAAGCTTAAAGCTGGGAAATAGCCCATTTTTATTGATAATATTGTCTCACTTAAAATAAAATAAATAAAAATTAACAGATAGAAAAAAAACAAGTCTTGAAAAATAAAACACAAAATTTATATATAAAAACCTGAAAGGGACCTCATGTCCATAAATGTAAACAAATTCCCTAAGTTTCTGGCAAATATGCTATTATATGTAATAGGTTTTTGATTTATTGTACGACATGTTCAAGACTGAGAGACGGACAGACTGAAGTATTAACAGCCAACATTATTCCATAAATAGGCATATACAAATATATTAAAGTAAATTGTCACCATTACTTTATTGACACCTTTATTTTACGAAGTATATCGTCTGTTGCACGTCCTTCTAATTCTATTACTACTGCGACAACTTTGAATAAATGGTCAATAAAGCGGTTGTATAACTCAATAGTAAGGTCTCCGGTCCAAAACTCTTGTAAGGCCGTCTGAAGGTCATCTTTTTTTTTAGCAAGTCTGCGTTTCAGCATATACCATTTCATTTGGGTTGATATCGGGAGATTCGAAAGACCAGCAGTCCCACCACCTAATGCCATTCTCAATCATAAAACTTTTGGTAAGCTTGGAGCGATGTTTTGGGTCGTTGTCTTGTTGAAAACGGTGACCATCGGGATAAACAGATTTGATAAAAGACAGAAGAGATTTTTCTTGTCTTTTCAAAAATGATTTCAACTAAAAAATCGGACTTAGAATCCCGTCGAAAATAAGAAGACGTGTGGTTCCCCTACGACTAATACCTCCCCATACATGCACTTTCAATGGATGCTTCGGTTGTTGAATTGGTGTAGCTGATTCATTCCTTTAACGACAAACAACAACTTTGTTATCATGAAGTAACACTGAATTCGTCGGGGGATTACAATGTCAGTACAATTGTGACCCGTAAGGGTGACTGGAGAATAGAAATATGGTCACTTGGTCTTCTTCCGACCGGCAGTAAAACGCTTGCCGAAGTGGGGCGTCCGTTTGGCTGTGCGGGATGTATCAAATTTGCAGTCACGTCCGGTCAGATTGGGGACGTTAAATATGATGCCTCGTGTAAGGAGTGTGCCACGCTCTTTGCATGTGAAGATCCCTTACAACAACTCTTTGAGGGGTCCGTAGGTGGCCTGTTGCAAGGCAAAATGTCTGCCCTATCCAATATACCCTCATTTTCCAGTGGCAGTCCAAATTTCCCCGACCATCATCCCAGATGGCCGCTATTATTTCAAGACCTACCTATAGTATTTATTGTGAACTTGTTCTCGTCCTGAATATGCATGAAATATTTGCCACTGGATGTTAAGAAAACAACAATTAATCAATCAAGCTTTTACATCGTTCTACAAATGCACAATAATTATCAAATCTTTGTGTAAATTAAATGCCATTATAATATTTCGGAACAAAGGAATTATTTGAAATTTGTTTCTTGTTTTTCCAGATGCTTGTTGAGGTTTTTGATTTCAGAGAGATCCTTTGAGCTTCTCCTTATAAAAACCTTGGCAAAAATGCAATAATTCATTTTAGGAAAAAAATTGTCGTCAGATCATGTTTTTTCATTATTTTGGTATTAAAAACAGCAATCATTAGTGAAAGGAAGATGAAATTAATTTCAATGGGGCTTTGTCATTGAATTCTCTTCATGGCTGTGTCAAGGACAGGATGTGCACAATTTGTTAATTTGTTAAATATTTTTTTGTTTTCTTGCTGAAGTTATTCTGGTTGTGAAATAATCATCCCATTACATATGGAACGTTGGAAATAAAATTAAAAAAAACATTTAATTAAAAATCAAAGGCAAGTACTTCCTTCTGATTGGTTGAATTTGTTTTCCCACAGCAGCTTGGTATTGTCCTATTACCAGCACCCATGGGTCCACAGACTATATCGTCTATAGGCGGCATATCTGTTACATTTGTTACAATCCTCATCGCCGTTTTGTTGAGCCATAAAATTGTTCCTATAACGGATTGCAACCTCCGAAACGAGAGCATAAAGCACCACATTACTAAATTTCTGAAGAAAAAAAAACCATTTTAAAACTTTACTTCTATAAAAGTAAAACTGGAGAAAAATGATTTTTCAAACAGATGATTATGAATTCAATATTGACAATATTTTTTTTTTAAAGAATGGATATAATAAAGAATGAATTTTCACTAAATGACGATAACATGAATTAGTTTACATCCTCTATATATTGACTCTATATTTTATATGACCTTCAACAATGAGAAACCAATCAATCAACGACAACCATCGAAGTACATGCTACTGACTAATGAATGTGGTTGGGCTAAACATGTTTGCGTGCGCTCAACCTCCCAAATCCTCTCACGAAGATATAGTGATAAACAGGACAACTAAAGTGCTATAGAAACAATAGAAAAATATTTTATCCGTCAGATCGATACAAAGGAAACTAAACCAAAAAAAATATGAACGAATATGGTAGGGTATTTATCCACTTCGTACAGATCTAAGAAGTAGTCGCGGTTACTAAACCGTCAAAGATATCAACTACTTATTAAAATATCAGTTAGTTAAACAACAAATGATTGATTGGCTGTTTATAAACTACAGATATATTTCAAATTTATTACGATACTTACTTTAACCAATGACCCTGAAATGGCAACTAGTTGGTCTTGGACCAATAAACCAATTTTGCCAACATCCCCCAAATCTATGGGGGTTGCGCAATAAGCGCCTTAATGTGGGTCTCGTCCACTTCAAATGGGCCTTATTTCCATAATCTTGAAGTCGATTTAAAAATAAAAGATATATAAACGCGAGATCAACAATAAATAGATAAATAATTCATAGAATTTTTCTTGTTATATTTGATTTATGTATTCAAAAATTCAAAAAGTAAAGTTTTAAAAAATCCAATTATATTTATTGTAAAAACGATATATCACGGTTGAAAGGGATGGGCAGGTCTGTGTATAAGAGTTTTTGGCGACCAATTGTCCAATTCGAAACTAAATCATGTACATAAATATAGGCAATTTGTTTCTTTTCGGTGCCGGTAGCCGATCAAAACCAGAGATTTCTATAAATTGTAACTAAAATTTTTTTTTGCAATATTTTTATAACTAACTTAAAAGGATAGTAGTACCTAGATTTTGTACACCAGATGTGCGTATTCACAAGGCTCGCCAATGAAGCTCGAATAAATAAATATTAAGGTCAAATGAAGTATGTAGTAAGTTTTGAAAATAAAGTCTATACAACTGACATTTATGATAGGTTAAAGATGTCCAGACATCTATGACCTAAGTGTAATATTACTTACTGTGGCATAATCTTTGTTAATGAACAGATTTTGGTGGTTGATCGTGTGTCTTTTGATCCTGAAATATTGTCCCTTCCACATGATATGGAAATATTTTTCTTGTACTGTAAGTTTGTACAGATTGCTGTTCAAATATACATAAGTATTGCCAATTTGGCCATATGCTGTCCGGCGGGGGTTTAAAGACGTCACTCGTTTTACCCTGATGTCCTGAAGAAAGAATTATAAAAAAGGGTGATTTCTGTATGAATTTTATTACAAATCACAACTGGTCAAATGAAATAATATTCATTTAGTTTGAAAAGGTTTTGCATGACCCTATCAGATTCATCCAAGAAAATCTTAGGAAAAGGCAACAATTTACCCCGTATTACATCTGAACTGTCATCTTTGGCTTCATTAAAAAAATCAATTATAGCTGCTAATTTGTCATTCATATCACAAAGTTGCGACTTATTGGTACCTTTGATAACTGTTTACACCACTGGATCGATGGCACTGCTGGTGGACGTGTCGTCCCCGAGGGTATCACCAGCCTAGTAGTTAACACTTCGGTGTTGACGGGAATATCAATAATGTGGTCATTTTTATAAATTTCCTGTTATTAAAACTTTGAATTTTTCAAAAAACTAAGGACTTTCTTATTCTAGGTATAGATTACCTTAGCCGTATTTGGCACAACTTTTTGGAATTTTGGATCCTCAATGCTCTTAAACTTTGTACTTGTTTGGCTCTATAAATATTTTGATTTGAGGGTCACTGATGAGTCTTATGTAGACGAAACGCGCGTCTGGTGTACTAAATTATAATCCTGGTACCTATGATAACTGTTTCAACGTCTATCCATAATGGTGCTGTCAAGATTTTTGATATAACTCCAAGAGATCTGCATCCTGCAACCAGTAACGGAGCAGAAATGTCATTGAGGTTAGTAGCCTTCTTAGTGCATCCATTAAAAAAATAAAAAAAATGAGCAATATTCTCTCGATGATAATAAGTTATTTGGCCTAATAGGGAAAAAAAAATGTTAAAAACGGTTACAGTACTTGCAACCTTAGGCGTTACTATTTCAGCGATCAGTCAGCGGTCATCGATCAGTCACTGATCAGTCAAGTTCGCGTCAAACTCACGTCAGCAATCCGTCAGACTTATAGTAAAAGTAATTGACTGATCGGACTGATCGGACGGATAGTACCGATCGACCTTGATGACGGATTGAACTTTAATACGTCACATGATAAACTAATACAAATTACGGAATCTTAGTTTCGTTTAATCTAATTAAAATGGCGACTATTGAAAATCGAACGTTCAATTATACATTTTGCTTATTAATTATTTAGCAAAGTTTTATGAATTGAAATGAAAAGAAATGTACAGATAAAACCTAAATTAAAATATCATCATTAAAGAATGGTCTTTTTCGTTTTATTTAGGTTATATATTTTCAAAACCGGCGAGTTCTAAAACGGTGTCTACATCGCGGTTTTTATTTTATTATTTTCCAAACATTCTCGGGAAAAACAAAATGAAAGAATCAGTTATTGAAAAATGTAGTCTATTTTTTTTCAATATTTTAAATTTTTGTATCCTTATCATCATAAAATTCTTAAAAAAAAACCTATCATAATCACGGACTTTCTATATTCTCGTCACAATCGAAGCATTTAAAACAACAAATTACAAAAATAACTGCTTTTAACAACAAATAGAAATAATTTTCAACAATGCTAACAACATTACATTATATTTTTCTGAGATTCTTAATAAAAAAAGATAACTACTCCTAAACATAAAAAGTACATCATTACATCTCAATTCTAATTAGCAGACTTGTCTCAAGATGGTAAAATAACTGATTTCAAATAAAATAATATCATCTTTAACAAAAAGAAGAATAATTTTGGTTATTCTAAACAATGCGAATACAATTTTAGTATGATTTCTCTGACATTCCTTTAATTTTATGAACAAAAAAACTATTTCAAACTATAAAAATTACAAAATCCAATGGCGGTCAATAATTTTCAGTAAAATGAAGAAATATTTGCATTTTAGGCAACGCGTACAAAAATTTAATATCTTTTTCCTTAAAGTAAGCATGTTTTATGAGGAACAGCCAATCCTGATAAGTAATGAAATCATATGACGGTTAATAATTTGTATCAAAATAAATCAATAACTGCATTCTTATTCCACAAAAATAAAAGTTTAAGTATTTTAATTCTCATTATATCTCAATTCTAATACGGAGACTTGTCTCAAGATGGTAAAAATAACTGATTTCAAATAAAATAGTATCATTTTTGATAAAAAGAAGAATAATTTTGATTATTTTAAACAATGCGAACAAAATTTTAGTATGTTTTTTCTGATATTATTTTAATTTTATGAAAAAAAACTATTCTCAACTATAAAAAGTACAAAAATCCAAAGGCGGTAAATAATTTTCAGTAAAATGAAACAATATTTGCATTTTAGGAAACGCGTACAAAAATTTTATATCTTTTTCCTAAAAGTAAGCATATTTTATGAAGAACACCCAATCTTGATGTACAAAAAGTACTGAAATCATGTGACGGTTAATATTAGTATCAAAATAAATCAATAACTACATTCTTATTCCACAAAAATAAAAGTGTAAGTATTTTAATTCTCATTATATCTCAATTCTAATAAGGAGACTTGTCTCAAGATGGTAAAAATAACTGATTTCAAATAAAATAGTATCATTTTTGATAAAAAGAAGAATAATTTTGATTATTTTAAACAATGCGAACAAAATTTTAGTATGATTTTTCTGATATTATTTTAATTTTATTAAAAAAAACTATTCTAAGCTATAAAAAGTACAAAATTCCAATGGCGGTCAATAATTCTCAGTCAAATGAAAAAATATTTGCATTTTAGGCAACGCGTACAAGAATTTTATATATTTTTTCCTTAAAGTAAGCATGTTTTATGAAGAACAGCCAATCATGATGTACAAAAAGTACTGAAATCATATGACGGTTATTAATTTTTATCAAAATAAATCAATAACTACATTCTTATTCCACAAAAATAAAAGTTTATGTATTTTAATTCTCATTATATCTGAATTCTGATTAGAAGACTTGTCTCAAGATGGTAAAAATAACTGATTTCAAATAAAATAGTGTCATTTTTGATAAAAAGAAGAATAATTTTGATTATTTTAAACAATGCGAACAAAATTTTAGTATGATTTTTCTGATATCCTTTTAATTTATGAGAAAAAACTACTTTTAAATATAAAAAGTACAAATTCCAATGGCGGTCAATAATTCTCAGTCAAATGAAAAAATATTTGCATTTTAGGCAATGCGTACAAGAATTTTTATATCTTTTTCCTGAAAGTTAGATTATTCTATGAAGAACAGCCAATCATGATGTACAAAAAGTACTGAAATCATATGACGGTTAATAATTTGCATCAAAATAAATCAATAACTGCATTCTTATTCCACAAAAATAAAAGTTTAAGTATTTTAATTCTCATTATATCTCAATTCTGATTAGAAGACTTGTCTCAAGATGGTAAAATAACTGATTGCAAATAAAATAGTACAATATTTGATAAAAAGAAGATTAATTTTGGTAATTCTAAACAATGGGAACAAACTTTTAATATCATTTCTTTGACATTCTTTTAATTTCATGAAAAAAACAACCTATTCGAAACTATTAAAAGTTCAAAAATCCAATGGCGGTCAACAATAACCATTTTCGTAGAAATAAGTTCATGTTAACTGAGTCATATAATACAATTATGTATTATATGTCTCTGAGGTTTATAATATTTAATACGAAAATATTAATCAACACAAACAATTTAACGCTCTAAGCATCTTATTCTGTAAAACTATTTTTACTTTTTTATTGCAACTAATTTTATTACAAATTATAACGTGTAAATTAAGGTGTCTTCGTAGAGGTCCGCGTTCATCGATTGTAAACACTGTGGAGTTCGGTTTATATAAGAATTTTAAATATATACGTATCCGTCCGATCCGTGCACAAATTTAATTTACTGATCGATCGGTGACAGTTGTCAGGGTAACTCTTACATAGGTTATTTGACTTATCTGACGGATCCTATGGGTCACCGATCACCGATCAGTCATCGATCAGTCAAACATCCGTCACCGATCATTCACCGATCAGTCAAGTTCACGTCAAACAGTAACGCCTAAGGTTGCAAGTACTGTATGAGTGAAACGTACAAATTTCACCCTACTGTCACCTTTGTTTTGTAAATATGTTAGAAAGGACCTACACACGCCACTCTTCTCATCCACTTCTGTACTAAATGCTTTACTGGACGTTCTTACCGGACGTATGGTACCAAACTCATTGTTGTAGGTGTATGAATCAATCTCTTCTTCAACAGATTTTGGATTTTCTTCCTGGTACAAAGGAGTAGGTTCAGTAAGACCCCTTTTTGGCCCCAAAATATAGCAGTTTTACAAAATTGTTAAAATGTAAACTTTTAGTTATTTATTGGACAGCAGAATGATTCTACATATAATGGGCTGTTTTTGACAATACAATGCACATGTATCCGGTACTAGCACCATTAAGTCATGCTAAATTACTGAAATCCTCATAATTCTAGCATTTTAGTTAAATTTTAGACGGTTTTCGTGTAAAACGAAAGTGGCCGCATTCGTGTTCATCCTTAATATTGAAATGTAAGTTGTATTTCCTTATTATACATAACATATATAAAGTTTGAGGATGAACACGGATGCTGCCACTTTCATTTTTACCAAAAACCATCTGAAAAGTGACATTTTTCGGCATATTAGGTAGATTTTTCATATTTGAGCTTGAATCGGATCGTTTTTAATGACTTAGGGACGACATCAAAAGTTCAATGAAGGATAAAAAACTTAATTCAAATAGTTTTTTCACTGACCCCCTACCCCCCTATTAACTTAATTTGGGAAAAATTGATTGACCCATATGGATATATGTAAAAATCAATGTCGGATAACCAAATCTTGCAGCAGTTCAACCCCACCCCCAAACTATTTGAATTAAGTTTTTTATCTTACATTGATCTTTTGATGTCGTCCCTTAATCTGTTAAAATCTTTCACATAAACTCAATAATTCAAATAAAATAGACACTTAAGTGTTTAAAAAGTGGTCAAAATCTTTCGTCAGATGAACCTGAAATTTGAGGCCAAAATAGGTCCTTACGGACCTACTCCTTTTCAAATTTTTGCAATGCTTAAGCACAAATTTCGGCAAAATTCACAAGAAGATGTAGAGTGCAAAAAAATGTTGATCCGACATTCTTTCCCTCATCAGATAGTTATCCCAAATCTACTGTAACACGACTTCAAATTTGGGTTCTGTATTCTTCCAAATGGATTTGATTTTTTTTCTCTGTTCTTGCCTAGTCTGACATTGTGATTTTTTAAGTAAGTTAAAAGTTTAAACCCTACTTTTCAGTCATCTATATCTTTTTCGGCACACATTTCAATAAAGTCATGTAGTATCTCTTTAAGACTGAACCTGTGTACTGCACTTCTCTTAGACTAATCACGTAGCTATTCTAATCGTCATCACTAACAACAAAAACCTCATATGACTTTCCAATTTTCCAAATTTGCGAAGGTAATCATTTTTTTTTCAATTAAATCTTTATTTTGTAATTTTAATTTCTTCGAATTTGCTTCCATAATCTTGTAGTTAAATTTTGCAATTTGGTATCTTTGGCTTTCAATTCTGTTTGTAGGTATTTTAAAATATTATGTTTTTCTCGGAGATTAAGTTCAAGCGTCTTGGTTTTTGATTTTAAATTACAATCAATTTTTTTTTTTTAATTAATCAAAGTTTTATTGCACTTTTGCTGTTAACAATTTACTCAATCTACAGCTTCAGTTGAGTATCTTTTAAATTAGTCATTGAATATTTAGGGAAAATTATTCAATAAGTATATCTATATTGAAGTTAGTTGTATTTATTACATACATAATAGCAGTTATACAGTGTATAATTTCATACCGGAATACGATACGTTATAAAAGCATCAAAGGGGTCTGAATTGATATAAATGAAGGATTTGATTTCTAAGAACCAAATAATTTTCTCACATCTCACAAGTCACTGTAGTGAAAATATTTCAGCCACAGATTACTTTGTTTTGTGTCTCGAACATGGAATTTGTTTTTTTTTTGTTTTGTAGATGTTGTAAACAGTTATACCTGCAGAATGTTTGTTCAGTGGTACAATCAGAAAATTAAATAAAAGGTGTTCATGGCACAAAGGTACCCCCTCCTCAATAATTATGTAAAAATGCAAGAGTCAATGTTCTTTTATTCAGTATTTTTCCCCTTTTGAACAGGATGTATAAAATGACAATTGGAGGTAATGGAAGTTATGAATAAAATGGAAAAAAGATAAAAAGTTGTTCAAATGTTTAATTTTCCAAAACAAAATTATATGACCCAAGCAAAATCATTTTAACATATTTTAATAATGCTTAGTTGTAAATCGTTATGGTACAAATATGTATCATAAACTTCTATTCAAACGAGTGATTGCTTAGTACTTTTAATAATTTGTGACAATTACTTTAATATAAAAAAAATGGGGTGATTGCCAATGAGACCACTTTCCACAAAATGACTCTATGTCACTGTACAGCCTTCAGCAATGAGCAAGGCCCATAACCAATAGTCAGCTATAAAAGACCCCAAAATTACAATGCTAAACAATTCAAAAAAGAAACCTAACAGCCTTATGAAGAAGATGTGGTGTGATTACCAATGAGACAACTCTCCACAAGAGACCAAAATGACACAGATATGTACAACTATATGTCACTGTACAGCCTTCAACAATGAGCAAGGCCCATACCCATTAGTCAGCCTAAAAAACCTTAAAATGACAATGCTAAACAATTCAAACGATAAACCTAACAGCCTTATTTATGTACAAAAAATGAATGAACAAGAATGTACCCTTACTAGTACACAGATGCCCCACTCGCACTATCATTTTCTATGTTAAATATACTGTTCTGAACAAAATTGAGTCCATATTACACTGGTGCCATACTCACACTGTCTTTTTCTATGTTCAGTGGACTTACAAACTTGGGTCAATTCTATAATTTGGAAATTACATTAGCAAAATCATACCATAGGGAAAATATGTACTAAGTATATTTTTGGGGGGGATTTCCAACTTTATCAAAAACTACCTTGACCAAAAACTGTAACCTGAAGCAGAACAGATAGATGGATAGACAGAAAAATCGAGCAGACAAAAAAAAAAAAAACCAAATGCACAGAATTTTTTTTTTACAAAAATTAGAACTCAATAATTTTGTGCAGTTGACCAAAAATTACTACTTAGTTAGATTTACATACATTTGTAAAAGTGCTTTACCACTCGCTATGGTACCTAACACTACAGGGGGATAACTCATGTAAAATCAGCTAAACGTTTTAGTTATGATGTGTTGTCTAGGGAATATTAAGCTTCTCAATGATCAAAATTAATGGTTGTAAAACTGATATATACATGTAACCAGTGTAAATTTTCTGATAAATTGGTTGGCTCAAATATTTTGAAATTTTTATATGATTGTCAAAGGGTCAAAGTAAATACTTCTTAAAAATTTTATTGAAAATTTAATGAGCCAAATTAATTTTAGTGAATGTGTTGGGTACCACCTGAAGACAAGGAATTCAAGATCCAAAACATTTGATATGAAAAAATATAGTATCGCATGAACATGATGAAATTTCAAGTGAATAATTAAGGTTTTCTGAACACTTGTTGCACATCTAAGTCTCTGTTAATGATTATAATGTTATCATTTCTATTCATTGATACTGTCCATCAACTCTTGTTCTTCAATAGCAGACAAGGCTGCCATATGATCACCATCATCAATTTCTTCTTGTTTCACAGGTTTCTGGACTGAAAGTGCTTTGCCTGCTAATCTCGAAAGTATGATGTAATTTGTGCAACTGTCAGCCATTCATCAACTTGGAATAATCTTTTTCCATCAGAATCTCTTAAAGATTTCATTTGTTCACAAACTTGAAAAGGATTTGATTTTTTTCCACTTGTCTCCCCATCTAAAAATGTATCTGTTAGAAATATCTGAACTTGCACTGGGAATCGTATAGTCCTTTTTACTTTCTGTAAAGCCCACCCCATTTGCCCACAGTCGAGTGTGTTTTCAACACTGCTATTTGGGGATGAAAGTGTCTTGCATATTATCACAACATCATTACAAAGAGATGCCCACTGTTCTCTGATTTTATCATATGTTGTTTTTTTTCTCTAGCTGTAAAGAATGTTTTCCATTCCTTAATAAGTAATAAATTTTCTGATGCAACCAACTTCTGGACAAAAGTTGTCATTTTGATGAAGACTTTCAGTATCATTTTCAGGACAGGTTTTACTTACAGTATCATTACCTTCATTTTTAGCAACCGTTTTGATATTTCCTGCTGGTGTTAAAGGCACTTTAAATGCTTCGTTTACAATGCATCCTGATCTGTGCTCTATTAGCTTATTATTAGAAAGTTCAGCAGGGGTTAAATTTTTTGCTACAGCTTACTAGCCCAGGACTTATTGGCAGCAGGATTTTACTAGCCCTGTTTGAACAATTGCTAGCCCATCAAAACTGACCTGATAGCCCAAGTATGCCTTACAATTCAGAGTTTGCTGCATAATACAGGGTGGGTGTCATGTTTTGAAGGGGACATTATACACTGTATTAAACTACTTCATTTTTATCCGTTGTTAAGTACTATGGGTTGTTAAATATTTTCTGGCACAGATAACATGTTCATTGGTTTTATCGTGTGAAACAAGCGGTTTAATTCTTGTATTTGTTGTCCCCAAATGCAAGGCAAACCTTTTATTGGCGTGCTCGGGGAAAACACCCGCAATATTCGCAGAACATGGTCTCGGGTTTTTCATCCAGGCGCCACAGCCGACCTTGCCCAGGGGAATCTTTCTGTCCATGTCACTATAAATATTATTTTCCTCTTTTCCAAATCGTATTTTGCATTTTTTTTTGATGAATTTTCAACTTCATTAGTACTGTACCCCTTTCATCTACTGATTTTTCGCTTTGAAACTGACAAAGTTCCTTGGGTGCCCGTACTAAAATATTTTGAAATATTTTGTTGTATTGTTTCGTGTTCAACAGTTGTCAGACAAGACCAATACATAATACCCCAGGTACCTTTAATTGGAAATCTCGACAGAAGCAATGTACAATTCCCCCAGGACTAGAGATCGATATTGAAAGTACGAGTTAGTGCGATCAATACATGATAACGGACCATCCTGAAACTATTTGTTCTATTTTTGAAACATGTAACTGTACAACAAGACCTGTACAAACCAGTTGAAATGCTTGGAATCCCAGATGACTTAACTGAATCTGATTGGCTAAGAAAAAATAGGAATGAAGGGATTTTCCGCCATCTTTTTTGGAAACACCAAGAATTTTTTGTTTCTAGTCTGTCGGGCATATTGGGTTACAAGATTTAATTGCCCGAGGCGTAAATGTTCTAGTCCCGGGCGTCGGGCTAGTGGATTTATTAACCCCTGTTAATAAATCAGCCATTTCATTTAAAGGTAATTAAATTTCCTGTTCCGATGCCATAGGCTTTCCTCAAAACTAAACCCTGTTCAGAAAATTTTACATCATTATAACTATTTATTTTGTGACTGAAAAGTTTTTGTTTTGACAAGTCTATTTGTACAGTGGAAACTTGACATCCTGCAACACCTACAACCAGATTGAAAGATAATTTAGTTCTTTCTCATAGCAAACATTATCTTAAAAAAACAGAAATAAAAATAATACTCAACTTAAGAAATAATTCATGTAGCCATATAACAGTTTAGATTTCTTGTGCTGCATAGTCACTGGTTAGGAGTGGGTTAGGTTCTATCTGTTAGGATATAGCAAATATAACTAGATATCATTGAGATCGGAGCTGTATCTGTGAGCCCCCATGTGAATAATGTGTGTTAAACAAAATTGATACTTAACCATTGGAAATGGGGTTGTAAACTGAAATCTAAGGTTTTGACCTTGATCTTATGACACAGCCTTTGGTGTTGTTTAATATACATGGCAGGTATATACTTTGAAATCATAAGGGTTCTCTAGATATACAGCAACCACAATGTGTTACAGACAGACTGTCAGACCAATCACTATAGGGTCTCCATCATTCGACAGGGGCCAAGTTAACCTCGTTGCATATGTACTATATGTGCCTGTCCCAAGTCAGGAGCCTGTAGTTAAAGTGGTTTTCTGTTGCTCATGTATTTCATATTTGTTTTTTGTATATGTATTATAGCTTGTTGTTCGGTGTGAGCTAAGGCTCCGTGTTGAAGGCCGTACTTTAACCTATAATGGTTTACTTTTTAAATTGTTATTTGTATGGAGAGTTGTCTCATTGGCACTCACACCACATCTTCCTATATCTATATACAGATGGGTGCGGTCCTAACCTTGACAAAAGTTAACTTAGAGTTAACTTGTTGACTGCTTTTTAAGTTAACTTGAGAATTTTTAAGCAGACCAGCAAGTTAACTTCGTCTACGGTGGACCAGACCTACGGTCCGCTTTTTAGCTCACCTGGCCCGAAGGGCCAAGTGAGCTTTTCCCATCACTTTGCGTCCGTCGTCCTTCGTCGTCGTCAACTTTTACAAAAATCTTCTCCTCTGAAACTACTAGGCCAAATTAAACCAAACTTGGCCACAATCATCATTGGGGTATCTAGTTTTAAAATTGTGTGGAGTGACCCGGCCAACCAACCAAGATGGCCGCCATGGCTAAAAATAGAACATAGGGGTAAAATGCAGTTTTTGGCTTATAACTCAAAAACCAAAGCATTAAGAGCAAATCTGACAGGTGTGAAATTATTCATCAGGTCAACATCTATCTGCCCTGAAATTTTCAGATGAATTGGACAACCCGTTGTTGGGTTGATGCCCCTAAATTGGTAATTTTAAGGAAATTTTACTGTTTTTTGGTTATTATCTTGAATA
Source organism: Mytilus edulis (assembly GCA_019925275.1). Taxonomy (NCBI): domain Eukaryota; kingdom Metazoa; phylum Mollusca; class Bivalvia; order Mytilida; family Mytilidae; genus Mytilus; species Mytilus edulis. The sequence continues at coordinate 10,802,760 of CM034354.1, forward strand.
TTATTATAGATAGAGATAAACTGTAAACAGCAATAATGTTCATCAAAGTAAGATTTACAAATAAGTCAACATGACCGAAATGGTCAGTTGACCCCTTTAGGAGTTATTGCCCTTTACAATCAATTTTTAACCATTTTTCATAAATCTTAATAATCTTTTACACAATTCTTCTCCTCTGAAACTACTGGGCCAAATTAATCCAAACTTGGCCACAATCATCATTGGGGTATCTAGTTTAAAAAAATGTGTAGCGTGACCCTGCCAACCAACCAAGATGGCCGCCATGGCTAAAAATAGTACATAGGGGCGAAATGTAGATTTTGGCTTATATCTCTGAAACCAAAGCATTTAGAGCAAATCTGACAGGAGATAAATTGTTAATCAGGTCAAGATTTATCTGCCCTGAAATTTTCAGACAAAACCGACAACCTGTTGTTGGGTTGCTGCCCCAGAATTAATAATTTTAAGGAAATTTTGCAGATTTTGGTTATTATCTTGAATAGTATAATAGATAGAGATAAACTGTAAACAGCAATAATGTTCAGTAATGTAGGATCTACAAATAAGTCAACGTGACTAAAATTGTCAGTTTACCCTTTAAGGAGTTATTGCCCTTGATAGTCATTTTTTAACAATTTTCATAAATTTTTGTAAATTTTAATAATATATTTTCCACTGTAATTACTGGGCCAAGTTCATTATAGATAGAGATAATTGTAGCAAGAAGAATGTCCAGTAAAGTAAGATCTACAAACACATGATTTTGTAATGAATTTATCTATGTCCATTGTTTGATATGCACATAGACCAAGGTGAGCGACACAGGCTCTTGAGAGCCTCTAGTTTATGACTGCTGCAGACCTATCGACGGGTCTGTTCCAGACCAGACCTGTGGACAAGTCTGTTTTTGACTAGTCCTGAGGACAGGTCTGCCCCAGACCTGTGGACAGGTCTGCTTCTGAACAGACCTGTGGACAAGTCTGCTATTGACCAGACCTGGGGACATATCTGCTTATGAAATGTTATCGTTTTTGCGACTTTTCATATCAGACTCATGCAGACTTTAGCTTTATTAAAATATGTATAAACAACATTCGCATTGTTCTTCCCCAGAGGGCCTCTGATAGCAAATTTCTTTACTCGCTATACTCTTCTAGACATTATTCATAACAACACAATTCATTCTTTTTTTATTTTATATATTCTTATAAACATTAGACAATTACATAGAGCTATCATATTTTTTTTAATTAGAAGGCGGATAGAAATTAGGGTTATCCAACGCATCGGAACAACATTCGTATATCATGGGATATCAACATCTTTGTCGACGTTACTTCGTTCCCCGTTTTTTACCTGTCTCTTCCTAATTTTTACTTTACGTATTTATACATGCATGGATATTTCATTGTTATTCTACTTGTTTGGATTGGATTTACTATAGTTTTTCCGCAGAATATTCTAACGAAAATTGTACAGGTGTACGGTGTCCGGATATGTACGATGTGGTAAAACTACCAACAATCTCGTCAAATTCGTCAGATTTGTCGAGAGATTTGTGCACATGAATGAAATAGTTGTCACTTGACGTTTAACTACAAACAAAATCAATCAACCGACATAATAAATTAACAGTATACTATTACCAGAAGAGAACCTCAAATACATTTTGTTATTAAAAAGCACAAATGAATTCAGACATTTCAGTGTTGGTACATGTACTTGGATGATGCGGCCTAATAGTTTTGTTTTACACACCCTAGTGACTGTTCAATATTATGAATACAGAGATGAAACGCTGACATTCTCAATTTATGCGGAAAAAAATTTGCATTAATTGTTTTCCTTATTGCTTACATTTGCCGTCCTACTAACATGTTCACAGGAGTGCCAGGAGAAGACATAATTAGGCGCCATCCCAACAGCGGTCATTTATTTTATACATTGAATCCAGACATCAAAAATATGGCTGATTTACTATGCGGATATATATAGATTTTTAAATTAAAGTGCACATAAATCAAATCAAATCAAATAATTTTATTGGTGTAAATTCCTATACAGAAATGATACCAGCCGACATTTACAAAATACAAATACAAAAAATAAACAACAAACAAACAAAAAACAACCAAACATATTTTCTCAATGATCATGATAAGAGATACATATTTTATATTTATATTGCGTGGAGGTGTTATTCATACAATATTATTAATTCAAGCTGTTACAATCAGCTTTAATACTATAAAAGCTCTTAACAACATTATGTTTGCTTTAAATGAATGGTCAAATCATACATATCACTTATTCCAGCTACACTTACAGTACTAATGTCCGTATCATTACTTTTCAAAATGAAACTAAACTTATCTTGTTCACTCATATGCAGGTCAGTTTTTGGTCGATGCAGTCAAATAATTTTGGTGTATAATATTAATTAAGTCAGCATGAGGTATCAAAACTACTGAAATTTTATTACGTATCAATATTTTAAATAAAAGGAGGACATGCTGACATCCAAAATAAATGCGAACAAAAATTTGTTGTTATTATATTGCAATATTACTGTCCATTGTATTATACATTGAATCCTGACATAAAAATATGGCTTATTTACTATGAGGGTATACATGGTATATAGATTTACAAATTAAAGTGCACACATGGTCAGTTTTGGTCAATGCGGTCAAATCATTTTGTTGTACAAGTAGGCATGAGGTATCAAAACTACTGAAATTTTGTTACGTATCAATATTTTGAATAAAAGGAGGACATGCTGGCACCCTAAATTTATGCGAAACAAAAATTTGTTGTTATTGTATTGCAATATTGCTGTCCATTGTATTGTACATTAATTTCTTGATCTATGCACTTAATTACTTACGAATAATTTTCTAAAAGGCAATGGAAAATAAATTGGCGTTGACAGTATGAACAGATCCAGTTATACGGTTTCTACATTAAATACGAAGTTTCATACGAAGTTTATAACTGTGGCTATACGAGTAATGACATTTCATGTATACTGAACTTGAGTATTAGAAGTGCTCCGATTGAAAAGTAAGGAGTTCCCCTTAATCCTCATACCAACCTTTCATTGCATCATTATTGTATTCGTTTAAAATTTTAATATAAACTAGTGGCATACTTTTTATAGTCTATATAGAATGTGCAAATACATGTGTGTGATGATCGGAAAACCCACCAACCAAACACTCTTTTGTTGGTTGAAAAGATTTTAAAGTGACCATCAGGCGAGTATTTTAAATTAATAATTTACTACATTTTCAAAATATAATAATAAGTAATTAAAAAATGGTGACTGCTTTTTAAATTTTGTAATGCGCGAAATAAAAGAATGTTTTCTTTGTTGTTGTGTAGTGTTGGTCTTTTTATTGCTTTTCGAAAGTCGATCCAAAAATTATCAAGTTGTCCAGCAGAGTATTTAATGACAATGAACGGAAATTGCTTAAAAAGGGGTTTTAAATGATCGCCAACTCCCACTGGATCATGAACGATCAGGCGGGGAGCTGCGTGCCCAAGATGATGGTTCAATTTAGTGACTATCCGGTTTTTGACAAGATGAAGGTCCTCTAATTGTGTAATCCTGGCAGACACATTAACTGGTCCAGTTTTACGGGGCCTCTGCAGACGGGTCATATCGAATACACTTCATTACGTTTATGCTTTGTTTTATATCTGTTAGCTTAATATGCGACAAATAAAAAAATAAAACTTTGCGGATACGTATAAAAATCTTGGATTTAACACAAATAAAAAAAATACAAATATAAGATAATTACTCAAACAATTATTATTAACACAGACATAATTAGATGAACGTCTCCCACACCGGCGGTAACGTATTTGCCGTTTTCTATTAATTTATCAGTTTTATTTGTTTCCGTCTGGTCTGTCCGCTCGGAAGAGCGGAATATTTACTTAATTTTTCCTTGATCTTTCTAATTTTTCTTTAAATGTTTTCCTCTCTTGTCATTATACAAATAATAATCAGATTCCTCAGATGATAGAGAGATAATCGAGATGCAAGGTCTTGTATATGAGTTTCATTTGTGGAATTTCTAACTTTGACGTCTTCTTGCAGTGTCATCAGTTCCTGTTAGAAGTTTTCACATGGCTGTATTTCTAAACACAATTTCGTAATAGTCTTTGCAGGGCATGGTTTCGATGTATATTCTGGAACTGGTCGTTAAAGAGTGGAATTGTTAGTGTAGTTTGAAGAAAGATTACTATATGAAGGAAAATTGTATGCAGATAAACTTGAATTAAAAAAAGGGTTAGTGTGAGGATAGTTGGTATGAAGCTTAAAATGAGGATGAGAAAGAGTTTTGGTTAGCTGATTGTTGTGCATAGGTCAAGCTGAAGTTTGTGCTTGTGTGCAGGGACCAGATGTAGCATTAATCAGTTGTGGTGTAAGTTTGGAAGCACTGTTAGTTGAGTTAGACATGGTGTTACTAGGCAAATTAGTTCGTTGAATATTATTCTCTATTTTGTCAGATTCTGTTTTAGTACTGGCATTGCAATTCCTCATAGACAGAATATTTTCAGTGGCCGCTTTTTTGGCATCATGCTGGAGCTCATTTATATCAAGCCCATCATCTGAGTCTGATGTGATAGCTTTACCTAAACTAATTAAGGAATGACTGTAATATTTTTTCTGTCTGTAGAAATAACATAAAAAATGTGGTGCACACTGAATAACGTGCGTAACAGATTATTTAACAGTATGCACGACATTTATTTGTGTTAATTCGAATAGACTGACAAAATATTAGTTATTTCTGATAATTTACTTCTAAATTCCACTTTAAACCGGCATAAATCATGAAAAAGCTTTGATGACGTCATAGTCACATGACAAAATTGTGTCTATGATATGATTAACAAAACGACGTCAGCCAATCAGGATACGTTACATCCAAAATTAAATTATTAAAATTTAACAACTAGTGTTATTTGCAAGTTCGTTTTTAGGGAACAACCCGTTTAAATAGTTTCTTTCGAAGTAGTCAAGAAAGTCCCTCAGTTCATCATCCGGCAGGGTCTCTGAGTTTTGTGAGATGTTCTCAACAGACGAAAGTTCTGGCACACAACGGCAATAGGTAAGTATCCATTGGCCATAACTTGGCGGACTAGGGTTCTTACTGCTGGCCGTCGTCTGTAATTTGCTGCAAGACCCAAATTCTGGACTCATTGTTTGTAGAATATGTATATACCGTATTTGTTCTATTTAAAGCCCCCTTTTAATTAACGCCCCCTACCGAAAATAGTGTGTTTAGAACTTTTGACTTCTAATGAACGCCCCCATTTTGTAGTTAAAAAATTAATTTGGTCTATTTTAGTAAAATTTGAAGTTTTTCAATATCGGTATGGTTCTCGGAAAATGTGTATATGCAAGGTATTTCAAGTCTGATATCTAGTCACAGTCGCGTTGGTTTTACCTCCTCTTTTTAAGAAAAAGTTGAAGATTTTACTTTGTTCAATCGGCAAATGGCCTACACATTTTTCTTCATTTCCAATGACAAAGACGAGTTTGACGGCAAATTTATCGTTTGGATTAGCTTTCTCTTGTTCACATCTTAGACGCCGATTGCATAACTTCTGATACTTTTTGATACATAATAACATTGAGTTCTTGTTGCAGCCTTGGTTTACCCCATGTGTGTGTGTTCACATGTCTGTCTTCAAGTTCATCATTGAGTCTTTTTTTTTCATGTTTCTCAATGGATTTAGATTTTTTTCCTTTAACATTTCTGATACAATTTTGCCCTGCATAATTATTTGACGTCTTTCCTCCAGGGTGCAAGCCTTGTGTTTAAAACACAACTCTAGATTAATGTGACTTTTGGAGTCTACTCTACAAAGACAACTGTATTGTCCACCTCTTTTCAAGTTGTCGAGCTGGGTTATCTCCACTACAATTACGAATTTTGTCCTTAAAAATTATGCCCTTGTAATTTGCCCCCTCTGCTAGCAGCTCAATATCCTTTAACCTTGCATTGATATAAGTAATCTCATCTTTGTATGTACTGGCTGTAAATAGTTTGATACATAGAATTAAAACATTTTCGTGCTGTATATGTAGAGTTGACACTGACAACTATGGATTTGACTGTCTAAACTGCAGTTTTACTAGCAAATCTGAGATATAAATACATTGTGTTTGTGACCATCAAATCTAAATTTAACAGTGGCAACTATCATGAATATTTAATTATGTTGAAATGTGATTGTATTAGTTTAATAAAAAAATAAAAAAAATATAAGGAGACGTGGTATGATTACCAATGAGACAATCCTTCAAATTTGCAAAGTTCAAAGTAATTTGATTTAGACAGTTAAAGGCAACCATACAGTCTATGCTACTCCATCACGCCATTCCGATGAAATTGATTTCGGATTCATTCCTATGTTTTCCCTTTCAGCTTTTCTAAGGATGTCTCTAAATAGTTTAATCGATCTTCAAATGTAGTTTTCTTAGAAAACTTGTGCAACTCAGAGCCTGCATATCTGTCAAACCAGAAAAAATATCTACTGTCTAACACGCATCAGTTTTGCCAATGTTTACTTATGCCTCTTGTGTGTGGTTTCCACCTAAAACTTCAACTTTTTGTTTGCCAGGAATTTTGAGATTATGAATTTCTGCTCCTTTAGGGACACATCCTAGCAAGACTGTATACAGACCAAAATCCTTCTAAAACTGTTTTTCAAGGGCTTTTACATGTTCATGGTCTAGCTCTCTAGTTATTTCTTTCCACATAGTATGTTTTTTACTCTTTTTGTCTTTATGTTGTTTGTCATATGCAGGCGAAGTTATTATATCAATTATTGTTTTGTTAAACAGTCGTCACTTAAAAGATGGTATAGCTTCAAATGAAGCTGATGAGCTAGCACAATGCAGGTCAAAAGGACATAAACTAAAGTTGTCTCTGTCAGTTGCATTTGAATTAGTCTTTATGCTCAATGTTGCATTGTTCAGACAGCTCTCAATCTCATCTTTTTGAGAAGATTTCAACATGGTTAGATCTGTTCTAATATTTTCCAAAGCTTGGTCATTAGTTTTGTTATACATGTCAATGTCATTCTTTATTTTTGATTTTTGTCAGTTCAATGTTGTATGTTGCGATGGTAACACCTAACAAGGCTATTTCATTCTGGTTCTGAGATTCATTTTGGTTTTCATCAACCTCCATGTCCTTCTTCTCTATTTTTGTCTTTATTGTGTTAATCTCACTTTTTAATTCTAGTTGATTTTTTTCCAACTCTTTGTTTTTGTTATTCAAGTTCACCACTTCCGTTCTTAATTTTTCATTGTCGTTTATCAGCCCTGAAAGGGCGCTTCTGTTTTCTTTGAGAATTTCTTCTTTGAATTTGTCGAACTTCCTTTGAACTATCAGTTCTAAGTTTGAAAGTGATATACATTCTAAAAAAAGAGAAAGAGGTGACGGATCAATATGAACTATCAGCTGACAAGGATGTTTTTTAAGTTTTGCCTTGGTTTTTTTTAGCATCGACTATCTGTTCGTAATGGGTGATTAATAACTTTGCAATCATACAATTACTTCGTAAATAGAAAACACGATCTTATCCAAAACCGTAGAGTGATCATTTGCGTTTGCCGGATGCGTTTACTTGAATTATTAGCCTAACCCTGATACCATCACTTAATCTCATCTCTAAACTTATTCTTATCTGCAAATACAATACAGTTATCTCTTAATTAAATTCAGCCACGACGTCAGCAACACTCATGCCGGCATCAACAATTCCAAGAGCCATCTGACGGTAATTTTTGGAGAGGGGTGGTTGACGCCCCATCAATTTTTTCAAATTTTTATGTGTTTTTCTTACCAATGGTTTGTTTCTAAACGTTGGTGCCAAACAAATTTAAATTTCGTTTTAAAAGTAAAGGTACAGAAGGTGAAACATCAATTACACGTGCAAAGCTCAAATGGCGCAAAATCAATCACCAGGAAAAAGGTACGACTGTTTAAAATTACAGGTAAAACTAAGGATTATATCAATGATGTTTAATAAAAAAAAAATCCAGAATCAACAGAATGAAAAAAAACTAATTATTTAGGTTAACATTCAAGCTGATGACAAGCTACACCGCCTTGTCCGTTTTCAAACTGCTATGTAGAAATTTCTGAACCTGGGAACTTGGGAATTAAAATTCAATGAATAAAAATTTTCAATAGAAGTGAACATAATTCAGTCATGTTCAGTTACACCTGGATCATGCAGCTTGGTCAATTGATTCCTAAACAAAAGATTTGTATGTTTTTTTCGAGTTCTAGAAAAAAACAAGGCTTCACTTATTCATGTTTTGTTGTTTCTAGAATACTTTTATAATAAGTATTTACAAATTCAACTGATTTAGTTTTAAAGATTGAATTTCATGCCCTAAATTGAAAAATGAAATCACATTAAAACTGGTTTTTTTTACGCCAGAAATCAGGGACGTTCCCTGAAAGCAGGGAATACATGTATCCCACATTCCTGACTCTGTTCGAAGACAAAGTAGATAGATTTCAAAGCACGATTCAGACCATTTTTAATCAAAAGATTTTAACCTTTAAACAGGAACAGATGTTAAAGACAAAGCAATTCAAGGTGCACTCAGTGGGTTGAAAGATGCTTCATATTTTTTATTTTCAAAGATCACCCTTGCACACAACACAAATCGTGTGGCAAGGAATTATGTTTGTTTTTCTTGATTCCGAATCATATAGACGCTTCGATGCAAAAATGCCTTGATTTAAAACGCTTGTTTACTGCAGCATCGGAAAGGTATCACAAAAAAAAAACAACGCTAGTTAACTACAGCATCGGAAAGATATCACCAAAAACGAACATATAAAAAAAAAACGTCGCGATGATTTTACCGGGTCGGTCGAGGGAGGGGAAACAAACAATGTTTTATTTCTGGCCTGAATATAAAAAAAAAGGCAGACAGACCATGCTATGATAGCTACAAAGCTGCAAAACTACTTACATGTATTAACTGACAATGAGTATACCATGTATACCTAGAAGTATACACTCTTAGTATACTAATCTCCAAACTTTTGAAGCACTAGTAACCCGAATTTAACTTGATCGGACAAAAACGTGTTAACGCTATTTAAATGAGATTGGTCGTTATTTGATAAAGATTGACAAAAATTAAAAATTATATTTAATTCATTTCAATTCATATCAATTCATTTTAACGCCAGTCAAATAGATTTCTCTGCAGTCGATCAATTGAAATCAAGTTAGTGGTTAGTTGCGTCAAACTAATAGGCCACGCCCCTGTTAAGCTATTTCAAACATGCATTAATTCGTTTTAAACATGGATGAGACCCGGACTTTTTACAGGTAAATCACTTAAGCGAAACGACCTCGATGTATCTATCGTTTGGGCAGAATCAATTTGCGCCAATTGCAGTTTTTTGTTTCAAACTTTAAATGCGTACAGTCTTAGTAAAGTCACATGTTTCACAATTTAAACAAGCGAATGAATAATAGGGCACCCGAATAATACACGTGACATGTTCATATATAAGGAATTAAAATAAAAACATTAAAATATATATGCACACGCGGTTTAAAAATGCAAAACTTGTGAATTTGTTGAAAATAAAATAGATAGATAATTATATAACATGATTTTAATTTGCTCAAATGCACTAGATCTTTATCGCATATAAACATGCGTTTCAAAAATTGTCAAGTTCTATGAAAACTCGTGGCATGTAAGTTACGTGTGGTCCTTTGCAACTATTTACAAAACTTTATGTATTCCTGTATATTTACCGTTTCTCTTTTTTCTTTTTAACTATAATAATTCTTTATTCCGTAAGAAAATTAATATACAGCTCATAGGATCAAATACATACACAAATTATACAGTTTACTATATTGTACCCGTATGTAAATGTAGACACGGAAAACTACACAGAAATTATTCATTGTGTACATAATTTAAATCGATGTATTTCATATTTTCGGTATTGACTGTAAAAAGTGCTTAAGTGCAGTATGAGTAAAATACAGAATTAACTCTATCTTTTTTTATATTTCTTTATTTTAGAGGTAAGCTGCTGGCCAAGTTTCACTTATTCTGTCGCAAATCATTTACTTCAATAACCAATCAATTGTATTCTGAAAGAAGTTGATTTGTTCTCTGTACGAATACATGAAATATTTCTCACTGAACATTATGTTTGCAATCGATGATCAAATACAAATCTACAGTATTTATATGAAAGAGACCTAATAATATATTTCTTTATTATTATTCTACATATATTTGAAGGATCGAAATAATCAGTTCTACAAATGGATGTTATTTAAAGACTTGAAATTTTACAATTATCAAGTGCATCCATGAAATTTTTATCGACGCACCAAATTTTTCCCTTTCATCGTGCATAACGATCTTCTTACTTGTTCGTTGCATTCTAAAATTAAAATCCTACACAAATTGCAAAAACTTTTATTCTCCGGCTAGACTGCGTAAAAGATAAATATTGCTTTGTTTGTGTATACACAATGTTTTGAAGGCCGATATCCAGTTTGGCTAAAAAAGAATTAATTTGCGCCACAAGTTAATTACGCGAATTCTTTTTTTTTTTGTATCACTTAATCATAAAAACTGCAACATTCATTTGCGCCAATAAAATAATCATTTAATTGTGCAAATATCAGTGTATATAAAGTGCGAATCCAGCTAGTTCATTTTTACTGTTATATGCGGGTATGTCTATTGTAGAATAAAGGATCATGGGAAAACTGTATTTGTTTACGTTTTGAAAATATCAAGTTAAAGGGTTTTAAGTTACGTTTTAACATATTTTCATTGTGATATGTCTTTATAATATACAAACATAGCATTAAAATTCAAAAAAGTGTTATAAAAGCATCATAATATAGCATATCGATTATTGAAAGCGATCCATTTTAACTATAGATGCGATGAATTATCACTGTTAGTGCAGTCATTATTAATGTAGAGTTTTCAAAGATGCGAGGAATTTTTATTGTAGAATTATGTGATAAATGCACTTGCAACAAATGAAAAAAAACTTAGTTGATGACTTTAGGATTTATGATACATGTATTTTCAAATTGAAATACAAACTCCTCATTCATTCTTCATCAAATATATAGCTTTTCAAACTTGTAACAAAAGCGATTCTCAAAATGTCATATTGTATTCTTCAGATTACGTTTCTCCTTGATTTTAACTTATATAGGGAATCACTGGAGCATGACAGCAGCGGGCCCTCTTAGGCAGTCAGTGGGCCCCTACTAATGAAAAATTCTAGATCCGCGAATGGATACTACCGCAGAGGTAAAACCATACACATATGGGTTATTGTACATGAAATGCATGCTTCAATTCATTTTTGTTGATTATAGACCCTTTGGAACTCTATGTGGGCTATTTCAGCAACTAGGCAAACAATCCCCAAACTAGATACACGGTTAGATTCAGCATGTCAACGAATTCCAAATATCTATATTAAAGGACATTTGTCTATAAATTTGGACCCCACAAAATTGAAAAAGGGATCAAAAATATAAAAAAATGCATGCATCGAATACATTTGTTATTGAAGGCATGACTGTAACAATAGGATGAATATACAAAAATATCTTATTCTGGGGTCTCATTGGGGGGTTCTGATCCCGGATCCCGCTTACTGTTTTTGCAGATTCCCGTATTCCGCTTATTGTTTTGTCAGATTCCCGTATCCCGCTTATACTATGCAGTTCTATTTTTTTGTGATTATCCGTGTCCCGCTAGACTTCATTTCCCGTTTTTCACTTCACAATCATTTGACTTTCACCTGTCACGCTTGCAAAAAATCGGCAATCCGGCGTGACGCTTATACCCAAATGCGACCCACTATTTTAGTTTTTTACTCTATTTTGACTCATATTAAGCCCATTATAAATATAGTAAAAAAGTAGCGTGGATTTTTGTGTCCCTTTTTATCCCGTCTCGTTTCGTTTTTGAGCCATATATAGATGTCGTATGTGACAATGAAACAACTCTCCATCCGATTCACAATTTATAAAAGTAGACCATTATACGTCAAAATACTGTCTTCAACATGGAGTCTTGGCTCACACCGAAAAGCAAGTTATAAAGGGTTCCAGTGTAAAACCTTTTAAACGGGAAAACAAAGGTGCAATCTATATCAAGATGTACGTAATTAGTGGTGAAGTGTCATGGAAATGGATAAAAAAATAAGGATAAAGATCCCTATACGCTTTATAAGAAACTAAATGGAATACATTTGAAATAAATGTTATTTCTATTGAATTTATTAGAGTGTTTTAAAACCAAACTTTCCTCCGTAAGTTAAATTTTATCAAATCTTTCTCTTACTTTATCTATTGTTTGAGCAAGTCGGCTAAATTAAGGCTTTACAGCTTATTTCCTAATGCATGTAAAGCAAAACTTTGGTTGGCTTGCTTGCTTTGTTTGTATAATTGTTTATACAAACTTTGTAAATAAGATTGACATTTTTAAACAATATGAATAGGCATAGTTTAACCTGTATTTTTAATATTTGAATTAAATTGGGTGTTATCATAATGATTATCCAATAAAAAAAGCAAGCAAATCAACTAAAGTCTTGCTCTACATGCTTAAAGAAATGAGCTGTAATAGATAAAAAAAAATTATACAGTGAAAATGCACCGCATATACAATACTATTGATTCGCTCCACAGTGAAAATAAAAGAATAGTATCATTATTCGACAGTAAACATGACTAGCATTACGAAATCATCATGGTGGAATTTAGTTAAATATGAAGAAACTGAATGACAAAGCATATTCTACGTTATACAACTTTAATAATTGTATTAAAATGAATATTTTTTACTGCAACAACATCTTACCTGTTAGTTATAAAGCACCTGCACGATCTGTTCGTGAAATGTCCTAAATATTCACCTATTTTGGTATATATTTCACAGCTGGATGGCTTTAGGCGCGATAAAACTCCGCTCGCATCTCTTACTTTGTTTAATTAGTATTATGTATTTCTGAACATATACATTTTAACCAATTTTCCTCATTTTCTTCAAAAATTAAAAAAAGTTCGTCTGTTTATTTATCATTCTACATTAGACATTTATGGCATATACAGTAAAAATGATATTTTAGGATCCGCACTTTACATACACTGAAATATTATACACTTGTTTTCAAATGTTTCTTCTTAGAGCACTGAGGAGGTCCTTTTTGGTATTTACATGTAGGTTCAGAATTCGCAAACTGAAAGGGCCTCCTTAGTGCACTTAGACTGACAAAAAAGTGCACAATGGACCTGATGGAAAGATAGAATTGACACAAAAACATGGCATACGGAAGGAGAAGTATATAATTTCGAATTTTAGTAATTATAAAGTTATTTAACAGTTGAAGTAAGTATTCTAATGTTACATGTACGTGTAAATATGTTAATAGTTTGGGCAATAGTTTCGAGGTAAATATGACACAATTAATAATATGGAGAATGGAAATGGGGAATGTGTCAAGTTCCATTTATTGGCGCAATTAATATTATAAAACAGAAGAGATGAGCGCTATTCAAACGTTTACAATATGACAAATTACACCTAACCGTTTTCACAAATCAGTAATTTTTTTCGCCCGGGGATATACACCTGCCAGTAATCTACCTTCAGTAACTTTACAATACCCAGCCGTGTCATTTCCGTATATTGTACATGTAGGTATCACGTGTTATACATGTATATACACCAGAAATACCCATTCAAGTGATTTTTAATTTCAGAAGAACTCCATATCGGGTACATAAACATAAAATTATAATAATATAAAAAATAAATGTTGTTTTATTAAAAGCACCTAGGTATGTATTTGTAAACTTTTGTTAATTCGTTATTTCATGTATCTTTTTTTTGCTTTAATTTTTTTGTATCTTATTGACTTATTCGTAAATCGAAAAAACGCACAAATCTGAAATAAATCGTATGCATGGCATTGAAAATGTTGAATGATTTCTCTAACTCAAAACTAGTTATACATGTACATGTAGATGCCTCTGAAATTATATTTTTCTCGTTGGGTTGCTTGTCCATTTATTGACGTTTACGCTATATTCTTATGTTCGGTATTTGTGAAAAACGCTCATCTATCAATTTTACAAGAAATATAATACTTGTAAGTCATGAACATTGAAGTTTAACTTGCTATCATTTTTTCGTATACGCACAAACATAAAATAAAATGAAACACCTTAAAGCCGTTGAAAATATAGTTTCCGGTTATTTTTGTTCATACTTTTTCTATCCCTTTTCCTAAAAATTAGTACACGGGTCACTGGTTAATATAGAATAAAATTAACGGTACCAATTTTCTTGCACCAGATGCGCATTTCGAAAATACATGTCTCTTCAGTGATTTGAATTTGAGCTGTTTTATAAGTATATATGATGGTGCCTCGTTTTTAAGGGATTGTAATTCTTTAAAATAAATTTATCTATTAATCCATAAAATACACTATAATTTCACTTTTTTTAAATGACAACTTGTATCAACCGGAAGATTTGCAGATATTGACACCTGTGCGTTTGGATTAGCATTAAAATGTTCCTGTATTTTTATAAGAAATACTTTATAACACAATCTTGGACTTGTACAAGTATAAATATGCATCTATAAGTCCAAGCATGTGCATACAATAATGCATGTATGTACATGTATACGCATGAGTTTCTCGCTACATTGAAGACCCGTAATATAGGCCTTCCTCTTTTGTCTGCTCTATAGTCAGGTTTTTGTCTCTTTTACACATTCTCATTTTTTGTAAAATACGACGGTATATTAGGGAGCGTCTAAACACCACCTAGGCCGCCTTAGTGCACTAAGCTCAAGAAGCTGCACTAAGCTCATGATGGGATGGTGCTATGAATGTAAAAAAGATACCATCGGACGCTGTTTTTTTTAAGATAATGTTTCTGATTTTTTTAGTCATTAGAAATTGTAGTTAAGTCGTAATTTGATTTTTTCTGTCATTAAAGGTTTTGTCCGACGACACGTGCCAGTAATTAACAAGGTAATAAAATCACTGACCCATGCAGAAATAAAGAAACATAACAATTACACGGCTTCCACCTTTTTGTTTGCCGTGTTATATAGTTGTTTGTTTTTGTAGGATTTAAAACAAAACTTTGTATTTCTTTCTTTTTTTAGTGTATTTTTTTATAGGTTAATTATTTCGACTTCATGATACTTTTTTTGGTTTTTAGTCAAACTTCATTGTAATTCGAAGTTGATGATTTTTGTAAAACGATTGTTTTAGGTGGTGTTTGTTTCGTTGTATTTGTAAAATTGTATGAAAGATTGGTTTGTCCTATAATAGAATATGGAGCAGGTATATGGGGTCAAAAAACATATTCCTGTATTAGGCCACACCAATTTGATTCCTTGTTCGACGGACCCTCCCGCACCTATTTTTTTCAAAACATTATTTTTTTATTTTTTTTATATTCCCGCTTCCCGCATCCGGAAATGTAGTAATGTCCATTTCCCGCACCGTTTTTTTGTAAATATTATAAAAAGATATCATCAACATTTGTTTTTAAAATTGCAGTCTAACCTGTAAATAACGATTTTAAACATGAAAGCACCCTGTGAGAATATTTGTTTCAGCATGAAACCTATCTATCCAAAGTGGGAGTGCTACGATATAAATTTATAACAGCTGTATAAATACCTGTAAAGAACAAAAAATTGGTTTCTTTCCCCCTTACTTATATTCCCTATCAAAAAATGTTCGTTGTTAGAATAAAGTACAAATAACTTCTGAACTTCAGAAGGATTTGCCTTCAAATGCAAATATATTGTATCCTGGCGAAACAAAACTATCCATAGCCGCTGCATGTTTATGCACCTGTCCTGATTGATTCAGGGGCCTGTCGTCAGCAGTTATCGTTTGTTGATGTTGTTCATTGGTATTTTCCCGTTTGGATATATAAATTAGATCGTTGGTTTTCCTGTTCGAATTGTGTACGCTAATAATTTTGGGGTCCTTTATAGCTTGCTGTTTGGTCTGTATCAAAGCCCTGTGTAAAAGGCCGTACTTTGACCTGTGTTTGTTATGATCAGGTTGAGAAAAACCCTCCATCAGACAAGGGGTCATTTTACTGATGTAGAAAAGAAAATAGAAATACCAAGGATTTGTACAGTTCTTCTATACAAAACCTTTGAAAACTTAGAATTTTGTACTCAAAAAGAGGAGAGTTACATCATCTTTTAAACAACTTTTTTTCTAAAAGAGGGGTCCACTTATTTTGAATAATATTAAAATGTTAAAGTAAATGTGTTAATTTAACATGGTTAAAGTCAAGGAATATTACAAAATTCTTGGACATGTTTTGACCATTTAATACCAGATAGATATATAGTTCTTTGAGAAAATATGAGCCCTTTTGTACAAAAAAAATATATTATTATAACTTATATTGATCCCTCATAAAACATGTAAAAGGGATATTTATAACATTAAGGGGTTGCCCCCAAACTGATTATGACTTGGATGGAGAATTGTCTCATTGTCAGTCACATGCACATACATAGACCAGATTTAATTATTTCTTGGTGAACAGGGAAAAAATACTTCAGAAATTAAACACATACCTGCCAACTTTTGAAAGTGCCCATGGGGGTTTTAGTGCGCGAAAACAATTTCAAAGGTTACCATAGTTACAATACTTTGCAACGACTATTTTGCGCGTGCTGTTTTATGGTCTAGAAAAAGTGTCATATTTGTAAGATGAGCTTAATACATACCTTTTTCTTAAGTTTATTTTTATTTGCATGATTCTAGTTATTATATATCTGTAGACAAGATGAACATGTGGCTGCAAGACCAGGAATTAATTTCATGTGTAAGGATATTAAATAATTGTTGACTTTTCCAATTTAAAATTATGCACAAAGAAGGACCTTTATCAGGTTAGGAACAACACCTAGGGGTAACCCCTCAATGTAAAGACATTAAAAAGTAAAAATGAGCACATATTTGAAGAAACTTTTCCCAAGTTGGCAGGTATGTAAACAGAAATTAAAGAAATGTCAAAGTACAAGTGATAAATCAAGTTTTAATATTGTCTAAACCTACTATTTTATGTTTACAAACAAAAATTCTAATCGCTCGCCTTTACTTTTCAAGCTTCGCCTCAAAAATTTGCAAATTAAATATTTTTTTATTAAAATTTTCAAATCGCTCGCTCGCCCCAAATTTTTTAGTCCAAAAATCCGTAGAACAAGAAATTAAATTGGTGTGGCCTAAATTAAGATTTTATTCGAAAAGACGGATTTTCTACATGTACTACAAAAAATTTGTACAACTATTGAATATTGTAAATGTTTAATGCATAATATCCAGTTCTAGATCGAACTTGCTTTGCTTCGTCGAAAGTACGAATATAGAAAAATCACAGATTTATATAACAACTAAAAGCTCCTAGAACAGTTGCAGAAATCATCAGAATTTGTTTATTGTTAGTTATTTGTACATGTATAACTATAATGCGAACCCGAAGTTGTGAAATAGCAACTAAGCGTGAATTCTTTGGAAAAGCGGCGGTTCTATGAAAACCTAATGTCAATTTCAAGTTCTGTTTCGACATCATTGTAATATATGTCACTGGACGTTAAAATTTAATCCTTTATTTCGTCTTCGTCTTCGTCAAATATTGCTGTTGGTTTCTGCCGAAAAAAATCTTTCAAAAAGTTGTAACCTTTGGAACTTTTTCAGATAATTTAACCACATGACAAGAAATTATACAATAAACATTGGTCACGCACGATAGATTCTGATGTAAGACACGTACCGTTACAATACCCAGTTTACACGCATCAGCGCACACAGGTTTGTCGAATAGGCCAGTTGATTGGAGGAAAGTTACCAAAAACCGCGCCTACCTTTAACTATTATCCAATCAAACGCCTTTGACATAAACTTAAATAATACATAGGTAATATAACAAAGATTTTGAAAAAAGTTGAGACTCTAAATTCTAACTTAAAAGTATAGATTAATGCTCGTAATGCATTTTCGCAATTTACATTAAATTTTATACATACTTTCACCTATCTAGTGAGGAAAAAATACAAATTTAAAACAATTGCAAATTACAACTATTTTGAATTATAATGCACAGCAAGGACGTATATTAGTTATCCGTCCTTGTGCACAGTTTGTGATAAATGGGTGTCAAAATGTCTTAAACAAAAACCCAAAGACCAGTTTCAAGAAGAATGCTTTGCTTTTATTGCAGAATCGCATAAAACATAATGTTGTCGTATTTTCAAAAAGAATTATCAATTTGAAAACTACTTTTCCTTTTTACCTTTCTAAAATAATACATTACGCAGATATAGATGTGGTAGTTGCCGATTGAGTCTAGAAGGTGTCAGGATTTACACAGAGAAGACAGAATATGCCGTCTCTGTGACACAAACAACATTGATGACGAGTACCATTACATAATGAATTGTAAAACATTTAAAATATAGAAAAAGAAGGAAATGTTTAAGGAACTACTGTTAGTCAAACTCTTATATCTTTAAAGCTGTTCAACAGTTCAACTCATCAAATATTGTAATATTAGAAAAACTATGTAAGAGTTATAAATGTGAAAGTCAGTCCTCCAAGTTTATTTAATTGTATCGTTTACACATGCATGTGATAATTTTACCTTATAGTTATGTTTATGTATGTTCTTGATAACTAGCAATTGAAGTTTTATGAGAAATAAAGTATTCGTATTCATTTAAACCA
This sequence comes from Mytilus edulis, assembly GCA_019925275.1. Classification (NCBI taxonomy): domain Eukaryota; kingdom Metazoa; phylum Mollusca; class Bivalvia; order Mytilida; family Mytilidae; genus Mytilus; species Mytilus edulis. The sequence goes on from CM034354.1 coordinate 10,821,606, forward strand.
TAAATTACAGTACACGAAGACCGCCTACGGGTAAAGTACAAGTTAATATATCACAAAGATCAATCGTACGCGTCCTTGTAAATGCAAAACTCTGGATTTTCTTTGATAATTACCCGAGAGGTTATATAAGATCTAGAAAAGACTTCCAAAGGTGTTTGCCAAAAATGAATTGAAATAAAAGATTTTTGTGTAGACGAGTTACAACATTGCATAAGCATGATTAGGAAATTTGAACAAAAAATGTAAGTGCACATCTTTCTAGTGGCGAAAAACACGTATATCGAGCTACGTAGACGAAAAAGAATAAGTTCATAATGATTATGATGTAAATTCACGAAATTATAAGGTTATAATTAGAAAACAATTTAAAACACGATTCGTCATTCCCCATGTATATAGATTAAAACAGAATTATAATTTTCTAATTCTTAAATTAAATTCTAAAATTCAAAAGACATGTTTCTGATACTTGACAGTCCAGCGAACACTATTACATGAAATGCACGATGATATTGACCGAAAACAAAGGTGAAAGATTCAAATTGTAAAATCAGCCGCTGGACGGTAGAATTTCTATCAATCATTCAACGATAAAAAAAAGAAAAAGAAGACTATTGAATGTAAAAGTATGATAGAAATACTTTTAATTTATTATAATGCCCAGTCATTGGTTACTAGTGATTGTCAGTCCATTTCGATATTTCATAGCACTTTTACAAATTCTGAAACAAATAAAAGAAAAAACTAATTTTCCCATGGGAAAAATATATCTACCAATGAGAAGAAATTTGTCCCGCACAGTGTTCAACTCCCAAAAAGGGAGTCTAACCAACAAAGAAATGCTTTATCATCTGTAGATTGATTTTTATATATGAAACGATGTGTATTGATTTTCTTGGTTCAATGTTCAGTGGCAAGTATTTTATATATGCGCAGGTCCTGAGACAGAAAATCAAATTATTCATTCACTTAAGGTCTTCAAAAATAACGATTGCGAGATGACGGACAGGAAGACTTCAAACGTAACAGTTTGAACTAGCTGTCAGAAACTTAAGTACTCTCAGATCTTTTCTTGCTATTGTCGTTTTGTTCTTCTGGTAAACAAGTGATTCTTTCATTGTTGAAGACTCTCTAGCGACTATAAAGATGAACAGGAATAAAACGCTGACCATTGATAATTTGTATTTTTGTTTAGCTCTAAATTTGTGTTCGATAAGGTCCCGTGTACCTTTACTCCATATTCCTTTATTTTCTATAAAGGCGTCTGTCTTGACAGTAAGTTGACACGACTTAATACAAGTTAAACCCTTAAATGTAAGACACCAGATGGAAGTACTCAAAAAGGAGAGCCAGTTTGGTATTCTGTAATGTTAGAGTTCAATTCTTCATGAAGAAACGACTACTAGTATATGTTTTCTGTATTCAGCATAGAATCATATCTTCTAAACTATATTTTTTCGCACAATGTCTGGATATTGGTGGACATGCATCATTGCGAAACCAGACATTTACAAATGAAAATTAATACTTGTACTATAGCCATTTAGTAGGAAAGTAAATGCACAAAAGACAAGTAATTCAGTAACATGCATGGATCACGCAAAATTATGCAGGGGCGACACCGGAGTAATGGGAGTTTGCTTCTTGCAAGACATTCGCCGTGAAAACAATTTGATATGAAGACAAGCCTTTGTTTCAACTTTGTTTTAAAATTTCAAACATGAGGCTGTTACGGCCCAGGTCAATGTTCTTAAGCAACACATATTTTCCTTTCATTTTGCTGTTAGCTTTCTGATATAAATTTATACATATTATAGACTATTTTGATTCTTTTTTTTTTCAATTTCAGTTAAACACTATTTATGATTTGCTTTTAAATAAATTTTAACATGTTTAAATGTCTTTTTCTTTTTTTTCATCTTTTTGAAACCCTGGTTTTGTATTACCACTGACCAGTTCAGTAAAGAAACAGCTGCTTCATGTTTGCATAAATGTGTTTGTAACCAATCTAACATGCTATTATAATTTCTTAGTTTTTATTCCGTGTCTATAGATAGTCTTCATCGGGGAGGCAAGATTTATTTTGTCTGTTGGTTGCTTGGCTAGCGTAAGCTAATCGATTTACCTCACATTTTGAAGTTGGATGGAGATTGTTTCTAGATAAATGCCGTACCTTTGTACTTTGGTTTCCTGTCGGATTTTTCTCAATTTTAAATTGGGAAGTTTTATCATTTGTTTTGCATAATTATTATTTTTGACTTGCAAATGAACGATTAATAAATCTAGTCCCGTGTGTGCTAGCGAAATGTCTTTAGTGTAATCTCGGAGTGTAATTTTTATTTCAACTTTTACGTTTGCATCAGGACGACCTAAAACACGAAAACTTTCTTTTTTTCAAGAATGACATTCGTTACTTCAAACAAAAATCGCTTTTATCTTCTTTTTTTTTTGCAGTAAAAGACCTGTTTCTTTAAACAAAAACTTGCATACAATCGACTGATTCGGGAAGGTCAAGGATTATAACATATTTTTCGTAATTCTGAAAAACTTTTTTATAGTAATCTCTGGTGTATTTATGATGGCTTGGTTTGAAGCGATAACAGACGAACTATGCTTACTAATGCTGCATAAAAAAACATGAGGATATGGTTTGTCCTTTATTACAAATTTGGCTCCAATAAGGATAATTTTTGTCTCATAGAAAAATCGATAATTTATTTTTCGATTTTTATCGGATATAAAAGTTATTTTGAAAAATACAAACCGGATTATTATTTATTAAAGTTTCGTATGCATCATAAATCAAGCTCCGGCAACTTTTGACTTGTTCTGATACAAATAGTAATGATTTTCATCGGAGAAAAAGATAGATATTTTTGTCGTGAAAGTGTTATTTTTCTGAATTCTGTTTGTTTAATCGGACATCGTAGAGTTTTAATTTGATTTCTTTTTGCCGAACTGGACTTCATATTGTGTATTGATTTGAAACATGAACGAGGACCTCGATGAGAACACCTGGATTGAAAGTTTGCAAACGTTCCGACCAATGAAATTCATTTTAATATGTAACGAGAGCACCTAGATGAAATATTTTATCTATACTACAATCAGTTTTAACTTAGAAATTTCCGCTCAAATATATAGGAAATAAAATTATATGAAAGCAACAATGCAGAATGTTTCTTTTCCATTTTCTGTTTTTTTTAACAATGTTTATGTTCATTTCAATTTGGAAAGTAGACTTATATTAAATGCCCAAAACGTAAATGTATGTTTTCTTTTAAAACATTAAAAAACGTAAGAGTATGCCGACAAATAGCCTGTCAAGGTCGTTAAACTTAAATCAACTTACCCATCTTTATCGCAGACTAAAATTTATCTCATATATACAGAATACATGTTAATTTATTACAAGTACGTCAGGGTGCATGACAGCACAATTATCTTTTTACAGAGTCGTAAGAACAATATTTTTGTTTGATATTTGTTTCTCTTCCACAATTAACGCCCGATTTGGCCAGTGACCGGTATTACAATTTAACACAGTTTTAGAAGTTCAGTGGGCTGCTGTTTCATTTAGAATTTTGAGCATGCCTTTCTGTTTATCATATTCAACGTCAACATTATCTTCGTCGATTTTATTATTCAACAATATCTTGTTTTTCATTACAAGCTTTTCCAAATATCAATATACAGCAAGAGAATGAATATATGTTGCTTCAACACACATCGATTTAAATTATGTACACAAATTATGTAGTTTTCCGTGTCTACATTTGATTTACGAGTACAATATAGTAAAACAGTAAAAAGAGAAACGGTAAATATACAGGAATGCATAAAGTTTCGTAAATAGTTGCAAAGGACCACACGTTACTTACGATATATACATCGAGGTCGTTTTGCTTGAGTGATTTACCTGTAAAAAGTCCGCGGGTCTCATCCATGTTTAAAACGAATTAATGCATGTTTGAAATAGCTTAACAGGGGCGTGGCCTATTCAGAGTTTGACCCAACTGACCACTAACTTGATTTCAATTGATCGACTGCAGAGAAATCTATTTGACTGGCGTTAAAATGAATTGATATGAATTGAAATGAATTAAATATAATTTTTAATTTTTGTCAATCTTTATCAAATAACGATCAATCTCATTTAAATAGCGTTAACACGTTTTTGTCCGATCAAGTTAAATTCGGGTTACTAGTGAAGTGATGACATGGACAATGCTATATTAACAAAGTGCCAACATTTTCTGTTTTTAGGTACCAAAAACGTCAACCCCTCAAGAAATTAAATTGCAGACAGGATGGAGACATTTTAGTTACAGAAATATGTATGTTCCTATAAGAAACAGCCACAACAATCAATTGCCAGCTTGAGAAATCATGCTAGAATCTAGAAGTGATTACCAGACATGCATTGACGCCCTTACAACCCGATATTTTAAAAAAGGAAAAAGCAAGCACGGGAAACTAACCCAAAATGGACACACGATTGGGCAATCACAATAACACTATTATTCCTGAAGAAAATTTTACAGCAGTCAAATTCCACCAGCAATGCTTATCCACTAAAAGAAACACCTACTTGATGACCAAAGCAAAGGAATATGTTTATTTAGTTTTTTATTGGATTGATGTGGAATGACCGCCTGTTATATAACTTTTTGCTGATAAATTATAACACTTTTATTGTGCCCCGCACACGTTTTTGCGGTGGACACAGTAATACAGGGCGTCCCTCTGTGTTCCTGTCCATCCGATCTTGTCAGATTTTTACAAAACTTATCCTATAGGTTAATATCGGCAATATCTCGGACAAGTTCTAAAATGGATGCTGTCGAGACAAATTTTGAAAAATAGTTATATTTTTGGACTATAACCTTTGACAGATGAAATATGTGCAACGCCGGGGACATCGGAACTCTATCTGTTTTATTTTTAAAGTATAAACCTAAGTCAGGAGCCTGTTGTTCGTTGGTTGTCGCGTGTTGGTGGGTTTCATAGATGTTTCTCTTTATGTAAATTGATTAGACCGCTGGTTTTCCTGTTTCAATTGTTATTCACTGATCATTATGGGCCCTTTATAGGTTGGTGTTCGGTGTGAGCTGAGGCTCCGTGTTGAAGGCCGTATTTTGACCTATAGTTGTTAACTTTCAATACATTGTGACTAGAGAAAGTGCCTGGTGACCCATCAAATTAGACCAATCTTTCCAAAGTTAATCGGTTGATGTAAGGGATAGCACACCATACATTATTCATTATGCTTTGATATTTCGACGAAGACGATCACAAACTAGAGGCTCTCAAGAGCCTGTATCGCTCACCTGATTCTACTTGGGTTTTTGAAATCATATAAAAAAATAAAATTTGGCTACAAAGTAACACTTGGTCAGCACCTCATTAAGAAAGGATCATTTATGCTAAGTTTGCTTTCATTCAATTCAGTGGTTCTCTAAATGAAGTCATTTGTATGCATTTCCCATAGGGTCCTATGTTAAACTTAGTCCCCCTCTGGTGGTCATCTTGGATAATGTATCAGCTACAAAGTAACAACACTTGGTCAGCACCTCATAGGGAACAATCATGCCATGTTTGGTTTTATTCCATTCAGTGGTTCTCTAAAAGAAGTCATTTGTATGTAATTCCCATAGGGTCTTATGTTAAACTAAGTCCCCCGCTGACGGCGATCTTTGATGATGGATCTGCTACAAAGTAACAGCACTTGGTCAGCACATCATAGGGAACATTCATGCAATGTTTGGTTTAATTCCATTCAGTGGTTCTCTAAAAGAAGTCATTTGTATGCATTTTCCAATGGTCCTATGTTAAACTAAGTCCCCCGCTGGCAGCCATCTAGGATGATGGATCGGCTACAAAGTAACAAGACTTGGTCAGCACCTCCTAAGGAACATTCATGCCATGTTTGGTTTTATTCCATTCAGTGGTTCTCTATAAGAAGTTCAAAATATAAAAAAAGTTAACGACGACGACGGACGACGCCGGACGCCAAGTGGTGAGAAAAGCTCACTTGGCCATTCGGGCCAGGTGAGCTAAAAAGGTAAGTCCATATTTTTTTGAAAAATGGCTCGTGTTTTAATCCTTTGAGTGCCATTTTTTTATCTGGTTAGTGCCAGATGATATTCAGAAGATTTGTTTATCAGAGTGGTATACTGACGTCGTACGTAACAACCATTGTTTTACGTAACAGTATTGAAGGACTCTTGATGCGCAGTGCCTGCAACGTCGAAATTTATGGTTTTCATAGGATATTCGAATATTTTTCAAATCCAAAACATGCATGCATTATTTCAATGTGGTTTTTTTTAATTGATGTTTTACATGTCCTCGCATATTTTTTAAAACAAAAACAGAGGAAAGGATTGCATAAAAAATACATCGTATAAAGTTTCAAGAAACGTGTCATCGCACACTTAATAATTACATTAGATGTATGTTTCATTATAACATTTTATTCTGATTGGCTAACTGCACATCACGTGTTATTCCGTAAGCAGTTGCATTGCTCAATACAACTTTTCACTCATGATAACACGCGCTCCAACAATAAAGTGCACAGGTGAATTAAATAATAAAATATATAAAATTCGTGTTTTCATGATAATAGCTAAAAAATATAATTATAAGTATTGAATGCTTCTTTTTGTAACTTTATAGGGTTGTAAAAGCGTTGACCGTGCGTACATTCCGCGCTTCATACAAAATGTACTTCGGTCAACGCTTTTACACCCCAATAAATTTACAAAAAGAAGCATTCAATTCCTAAATAAATATAGCAGGTAGTTGTATGTATGTGTTTTATTAGACAAATCCAATTTCTATATTTAATTATCGGTTAAGCCTTTGTCAGATCCAGTATTCAAGTTCCAAGCACCGCAATGAAAAAACCCCTCTGTTTTTTATAGTTTATATGTCATAAAAACCCACACTAAAAAATGTTTTTTTGGGTAGGGTCATCAGCTCGCTCTTCACATGTAAAGATTCAATATTTTTACATAACATAGTGATCAATCTCTCGATACAAGGTATACCGTAGCAGGGGTTCATGTGCCAATACTTAAGATAAAATTAAATATCTTGAAATGTATTTACAAGTAGGCCTTTATAAGTATATTTAATTTAATATTTTGCCATTACGTTGTCTTCTGTTTTCTTCTCACACTGTATGGCTGTTAATGTTACGAATAATTTATAATGCAAAAACAAAGCACTGTCAATTCAAAAATAAATGCGTGCATTCAGCTGACTCCTTCAATTCCTGTTACTGAAACTAGGACTTTTTCATTTAAAAGTGTGTTTGTATGTAGATAATTTCGCGTTGACTTCGGTTTCTATACACACGTGGACTATGTTTGTATGTAGTGAATTTCAAGTTGACTTAGGTTTCTATACACTCGTGGACTATGTTTGTATGTAGATAATTTCAAGTTGACTTCGGTTTCTATACACACGTGGACTATGTTTGTATGTAGTGAATTTCAAGTTGACTTCGGTGTCTATACACACGTGGACTATGTTTGTATGTAGTGAATTTCAAGTTGACTTCGGTTTCTATACACACGTGGACTATGTTTGTATGTAGTGAATTTCCAGTTGACTTCGGTTTCTATACACACGTGGACTGTTTGTATGTAGTGAATTTCCAGTTGACTTCGGTTTCTATACACACGTGGACTATGTTTGTATGTAGTGAATTTCCAGTTGACTTCGGTTTCTATACACACGTGGACTATGTTTGTATGTAGTGAATTTCCAGTTGACTTCGGTTTCTATACACATGACACGTGGACTATATTTCAGCACTCCACACAACGACTCTAACTTTATTCAACCAGTGTATCAAATGTGTACGGTGTTTAGATGACCACATAAATCCTTCTGTACGGTGCATAGTTAGGTTGCTGTACACCGTACACAAAAACATAATTTTCATACTCGCTTATTACCCTTAAAGGTTCAAGGAATGAGTAACCATATGTAAGTTTATGATTGGTAACTATTCCTTTTGCACTGTATAAGCTTTCTTTCAGGTAAAACATATGCATGTCTCGACAATTGTATCGAAATTGAAAGTTGGTGTTCACATTCACAACTATTTGCCCTTTTACAGTTCAGTTGTTCCTATTAGAATATAAATAAAAGTTGTCTTGTAAATAGGAAAAAATCTATTTCTATACACATAGATGCTGTGGTATATTTTTTTCCAAAATGCGAACTGTCATAGAAACGATGGAGTGATCAGGCTCATTTAATCATAATTTCTTGGCATTCTAGGAACATGACCACATGTGGGGGTTGTTGGTCGACGACCAGAACTATCTATTACTACAAATCCAACAGTTATTTTATAAGAAAGATATTGTCCTAGTTCAGTTAATATCTTTGCCCAAGCATCAGTTATACATGTGCACTCCTGAACCATTTCTTCAAGTGCAATTTCTATCAAAATACGATTAATGTTGTCTTTTGTAACTGTAGACCTTCATCTATGGATCTCTTAAGCTTCCAATAGATCACCGTTATCAACCAATTCATAATCTTGTAAAGCAGTTAAAAAACAGGGTTTTTGTCTTCCTCGTGCACTCGACTTGAGTGACTTATCACGAGGTATATTGGAATTTACAGGTTGGTTAGAACTTTTTGCAAAAAGTAAACACTAGCACATCATAGAAAATCCAGTGAGTAATTAGTATTTCAAATTTTATAACAAAAATCGCTGTATTAATAAAGGCTGGATTTTCTTAAAAATCTTGATTTATTTGACACAAAGTTCTCTTTTTCTAATAAATGCAATGAAACAGTAAATAATAATACTTTGCATCAAGTTACCCCTTGGTATATGTACAAAATGGCCTATCTCTATGATTCATTATATCTGTAGTTTTGATACTATTTAAGTCTGAAAATTTCGTACAAAAATGGCTACAGAAGGGGTCATAAACCTTAAATGAATCTTTCAAATTTATTGAAACTTTGAAGACAAATAATCAGGCCATAGAGAGAAGTTTGAAAAAAACGAAGAATGGAAAAAGGAGGTAGCAGAAGTACATTAAGGCACAACATCTTCGATTCAAACATTATTACATTTGGATCGTTAAACATAATGTTTATGGTAAAAATAAACATGTAAAATAACACTCCTTATTTCAACAACAATTTTTGAATGTACTAGTTACACCACTGGGTCGATGACACTGCTGGTGGACGTTTCGGCACCGAGGGTATCACCGTGTTGACATGAATATCAATTATACAGTACTGTTTTTTAAACAATTCCTGTTTACAAAACTTTGAATCTTCGAAACACTAAGGATTTTCTTATTTCAGAAATAGATAACCTCAGCCGTGTTTGGCACAACTCAATGCTATTTAACTTTGTACTGTTTTGATCTGAGCGTCACTGATGAGTCTTCTATAGACGAAACGCGCGTCTGGCGTATTAAATTATTATCCTGCTAGCTTTGATAACTATTTTTATTAGGCAGCGAAATTCAATGTCTAATGAGCTGTAACAATTTCTTATCTGCACCAGATTTCACTGGAATAGATGGACGCTCGATGAAGCTGGTTTGTCTATCGAAATATTGCGCTTTTTGTATTATATACTTAGGCTAAATAACATGATTTGTACCGTAAGATAATAGCATTAAAATTACGTACATTCCATATTTTTTTCGAATTGGTGTTCACCAGACTGATATATAATATTTATAACATACTTTGGAAATAATCACATTCCTTTCCGTCAGCTCTCGGCAATATCCGGTTTACAAAATGGCAGATCTAAACGGTGCAGACGATAGTGTTTCAAACGTAAATAAGGTGAAAAGTAAAATAACTTGCATACAGCAACCAATGAACATGGAAGAAATCCCAGTGATGAACTGGACAAGCTTCTCGCACTTTTCTTTATGAAGGTGACAAAATCAGATGGTACCCCATATGAACCCGGAACTGTAAAGGCGTTCCAGAGTGCCATCTCAAGATATCTGACTGATAAATTGAACATAAGCATAATAAAAGACGAAGAATTCAATTATTCTAGAGAGGTTCTCCCGGCAATTATGAAGGAACGTAAGAGCCTGTCCAAGAGAAAACCATGCAAAATAGTCCGGAAGCAATATTTGCCAATCTTTATGAAATCTTGTTTGTATGTTAACCTTACCATAACTATTGTAAAAAATATCAACTTTTGATATGATTAATATATCGTGGTCGTAGGGGCATCCAATGTTAAACATAATACAAAGACTTTTTCAAAGCCATATCTGCCATCAAAATGAGGGCAGAAAACTGTAAATAAAGCAATTTTCCAATTTTTCTTTTTTCTAAAGAATGCCAAAGTGCACAGGGTTGTTTAACAATCCCGTAACAATTTTACAGCAAATTTTGTGGAGTTTGCAGTGTTTTAAGAATCAATGTTTGATAGATGATGATTTACTTCACCCTCAGAAGCATCTACGAAGCGATTTTGAACTTGTTTTGCTGACGCGTCGTCTGCTACGTCTTACATCTTGTGTATGTGTACTGATTTCTCAAGGTAAAGGCTAGAGATCTTCGAATAACTAAATGATCGCTATTTGCAGATGGCAGATTTTTGGGCAACTGCAAACACTTCAATAGAATGCTGTTTTATGAACAATTAATAATTGCATCTTAGAATTAGAACACAAATATTTTTTGACCTAAACCATATACATTCATCTACTTTTTAGCATATAAATATCGATTCCTCGAGACATATTTACCTTTTGGTATATTTTTTGCATCCTTTAGGATTTTTGATCAATTTCAATTTTTGGGAAATATTGTGCATCTAACCTCTTATCTTTTTATTAGATTTGAAAATAATGTTTCATGTTATATAAAGTTCATATGATCTTTTGGAAAATTTTATGGTACAAGTTGTGTTTAATAATCGCAAAAATTGAAATGTTTATTCATAACCTTTGACCTTGATTTAACAGAAAATGCAGATTATTAGCTTTCGAATGATATATAATACAGCCGTGTGTTAGGTGGGTGCATTTAAGTCGTTTACTACGAGTCTTTTTTAAATAAGTAACTAGTCTAATATAGAGCAAGCAATAGTTTTTATCACTATTGATCAAATCGAATGAAATGCATAGGAAATAATAGTGTTGAGAAAGAGCGTATTAAACTACAAGAACAAGACATACTTAAAAAGGTAGAGTGAACACCAACGCCTCAGATGTTGCCTTCAGTCATTCCAACAGAATTGATCGATTGTTGATTAACAAATTGTTCACAACTTTTTGAAATTTTGGGTCCTCAATGCTCTTCAACTTTGTATTTGTTTGGCTTTTTAACTGTTTTGATCTGAGCGTCACTGATGAGTCTTATGTAGACGAAATGCGCGTCTGGCGTATTAAATTATAATCCTGGTACCTTTGATAACTATTTACACCACTGGGTCGATGCCACTGCTGGTGGACATTTCGTCCCCGAGGGTATCACCAGCCCAGTAGTCAGCACTTCGGTGTTGACATGAATATCAATTATATGGTCATTTTTATAAATTTTCTGTTTACAAAACTGAATTTTTCGAAAATCCAAGGATTTTCTTACGCCCAGGAGTAGATTACCTTAGCCGTATTCGGCACAACTTTTTGAAATTTTGGGTCCTCAATGCTCTTCAACTTTGTATATGTTTGGCTTTTTAACTGTTTTGATCTGAGCGTCACTGATGAGTCTTATGTAGACGAAACGCGCGTCTGGCGTATTAAATTATAATCCTGGTACCTTTGATAACTATTTACACCACTGGGTCGATGCCACTGCTGGTGGACGTTTCGTCCCCGAGGGTATCACCAGCCCAGTAGTCAGCACTTCGGTGTTGACATGAATATCAATTATATGGTCATTTTTATAAATTTTCTGTTTACAAAACTTTGAATTTTTCGAAAATCTAAGGATTTTCTTACGCCCAGGAGTAGATTACCTTAGCCGTATTTGGCACAACTTTTTGAAATTTTGGGTCCTCAATGCTCTTCAACTTTGTAATTGTTTGGCTTTTTAACTGTTTTGATCTGAGCGTCACTGATGAGTCTTATGTAGACGAAACGCGCGTCTGGCGTATTAAATTATAATTCTGGTACCTTTGATAACTATTTACACCACTGGGTCGATGCCACTGCTGGTGGACGTTTCATCCCCGAGGGTATTACCAGCCCAGTAGTCAGCACTTCGGTGTTGACATGAATATCAATTATATGGTCATTTTTATAAATTTTCTGTTTACAAAACTTTGAATTTTTCGAAAATCTAAGGATATTCTTACGCCCAGGAGTACATTACCTTAGCCGTATTTGGCACAACTTTTTGAAATTTTGGGTCCTCAATGCTCTTCAACTTTGTATTTGTTTGGCTTTTTAACTGTTTTGATCTGAGCGTCACTGATGAGTCTTATGTAGACGAAACGCGCGAATGGCGTATTAAATTATAATCCTGGTACCTTTGATAACTAATTAGCGTTGTCATTTAACTGTATTTTGCATTATTATTTATTTGCATTTGTGTAATTAAACATAGTATACATTAGTTGCTACAAAATGATATATTCATATGCATTTATATGTAAAGTTGTATTTATTTGTCATTATCTGTATATTTCAGATCTGTCGTTGACTTCTATTCTATATTATATTTCTTAAAATATTTGAACGTTCTGCATTCAGTTTATCTGAGCCTTATTCCACTTGGTCACAGGAAGAAAATCCATTCTTCACAATTTCTTAGAGCCCCTGTAGTTCTCTGAAATTTCTGAAATCTTAGTTATGGTGGATGTTGAGAAAGTTTATGAATTCCTCGTGTTTATTGACACAAGAATACAAGTAAATTCAAATGATCTGTTCTATGTACATTGTATGCAGACTTCCAAACAAATATGGCCATTCTGTCTTTGAAAGATTTCCAATGTGGTGAGATAGATACTTGTGTGTTCATTATAATAATTCATGGCACATTTTCAGAACTTATTAATAATGACAGAGTTCTAAACAAATAAGAAATACTTATTGCAAATTTTTTTTTGTTACAGAAATATTTGCCCTTGAAAAGTTCTAAAATTGTTTAGATCATTTGAAAATCTTTAAAAGTTTTAAATCATTGTACTAGAAGCCTCGATTTGTGTCACATTTCAGAATATTTGAAGAATTTACTAGTTCCTTAATTTGTTCTAGAATTCTATTTCACAAGTCATCGTATTTAACGTCTCGATTACCAGACGTGGCTGCAAACTTGTTTATCCCGCTATAAAGTCAACAGGACGCTTGTCTTTTAAAAATAATAAACATATTACTGTCGGTCAGAAAAAGACTAATTGACCATACTTCTATTCCCCAATCATTTATATGGATGTAAAAGCTTTGTCTCGTTTCAAGTTCATATCTAAAATGATAAATTTACATCCACTGCAATACAGAAGAGTCAAGAACCGGTTTCGAAGAACTGGGGTGAAAGAATTCAGAATCTTGAAAGACATACATTTTATAGTGGACATGAATTTAAATTTTGACTTTTGAACTAGAATATAGCTTCCTAGCTTTTATTCTTTTCAAATTTAATTTGCCTTTGCTTAATTTATTTTCAGATGAATCAAGTTAATCGATGGAATGATTCGTTCAGTTTCTCATTCAAATTGGAAACTTCAAACTCAGCTTTGTTTTGTAATAAGGATTTTTGTCTAAGATCATGATGTATGGTTACACTTTTTGTACTTGAAATTTTAGAGACATATAAACATAACACAAATTCTGCTTTCTTTAGCTCTGCTTATTTATGTTTGCAAAGTTTTCTTTTCACTTAAAAGTTTTTCAATGCTTCTTTAAAATTAACCAAATTATATTTTTTTCCCTGTAACCATTGAACGCATTTTAAATTGCCATTCATTTTAATAAATTCCAAAACATCTGAATTTGAAATTGATGCATGTCTATTTTCTTGTAAGGCAGCCATATTCCGATTTACTTTAAATTTGTCACTATTTGAAGCACATATTGATCCTGATACATATTCATTGTATCTGCTGAATTTTAAGTTTCAACTCTTCTATCTCTGATTTTAGCTTTTCATTTTCTGATTTTAATTCTTTTTCTGTCTCAGTGAGTGCAGATGCTGAATTCATATTCAAAGTTTGCCCGTCAACAAAGATTCGAGTGCTCAAAATCGGCCCAGTTATTGTTCGAGTTTCACTTTCTTTTGGTGATTTCGAGTTAGTTGAGTTCATTTCATTATTACACGGACTTATACATACCTCTGTACAAGAAATTTCCTAGTTAAAACCACCGGGGGGGGGGGGGGGGGGGGGGGGGGGGGGGGGTAAACAAAGTACAATCTAACCTGCATGTTACTTGTATATACCTACTTAACTTACTACATGTACTAGGAAGCATATTTAACTTGTTCGTCAAACTGAATTCTTATGTTCATTGTGCATAACCAACAAACATCCAGCAATACTTTTCATGAAACTTTATAATATTTTCAAAAGAAACAAGTTACAAAGCCATGGTAGTATGACTTTTAGAAGAGAAAATATAAAGGCAAGACTTTAAGTATGCAAATAACTTATATGCAAAATATGAATACAAGATTAACTGTGCTTTTCTGGAAGGATTAGTGCAGGGTGAAGATAAGGCTCAGAGAACATTTACAAAGTCAGTTGAAGACAATCTTAAGGTTTCATAGGAAATACTGCAAGACTTGAAACGAAATAACTGATTCACTTAATAATAGCGTTTCTAAAAATATACTTGGGCACAGATCAGCCACATTGTAAATGGGATAAGAAGAACGAAAAAGTGTGTAATAAACGAACGGACTTTCTGAGGAAGAATATACAATTGAACAGGATTATGAACTCGACTTAACAGAGGTAGGTTTTTTCTTGTAGGCAGCCAACAATCAATTATATGTCCAGCAATAATTCCTTCTCGGTTCATTCCAAGCTTTTTTTTTAGTTTCAGATGGCATTTACTTAGTTGCTGTAGCAGTCAATGATTGAGTTGAATAAGTACTGGTTTTAGAAGGTATCGGTTTTCTTGGGATTATAATTTTAACGTTAGGTTCTGTTTCAACAGGCGGCATTGTAAATGTTTCAGCATCAATCTATATATCATGTGAGTTTGTATTGTCCATCCTGACCAAAACATTTCATCAGGTGACCCTATGTTTTTATTTCAGTTTCTATTAAGTATAAGATAAAGTTCATTTAAACAAAAATATAGCAAAATCTTATATTAAGAAAAAAAAAAAAGTTATATACATTTCAAAAATCTCACAACTTCAACAGTGAATACCTGCCAAGCTGACATACAACAAGAAAAGCAACTGCTTAAAACTGCATGTTCTTTATGCGAAAATTACTTACTCTTTCATCCTATGAATTGAAGAAATTATTCTGTCGGTGTAGGCATGTTCTTGACTTCCAACTTTATGCTTGAAGCAATACAAGCGCATGAAAATTCCAAGCTACATAAAACTGTTGTGAAATTGAAAGCTCATGAGTATGACAGGATGAATGTTCTTTTTCGCAATGCAAATGCAATTGCAAAACATCATCTAGCATTCAAATTCTATCCCATTTTATGCCAGCTAGACAAGGCTAAAGGTTTAGATGTGGGCGAAACTTATTTGAATGACAAAAAAGCAAGAGAATTTGTTCACCATATCGCCAATGTCTCGAGAAGTGAAGTAAACAAGTTATTGGATGCCTCGAAATTTATCAGTGTAACGTATGATGGGACAAGTGATTTTAAGGGAGACGACGATCCACCAGGACTAAATCGAATGATATTAATTGGGCATTTCAGCTGCAGATCTTTAAAAGGGAAAACGTTCTGTGTTACTTTCAAAAGGTTTGTTCAAATGCTTGGATTCATCAAAAACCACTGGTACCATAACTTCAGCATTGATAACAGCTTCATTTATTTTCCCATACTTGTCTTTGATCTGTCCTAACAAATTTCCACGTCTGTGTTCAATGGTAGCATCTTTGTCTATTGTACGCACAGGGTACAACTTACTCTGGTTAGCGTGTGTAGTTTCATTCTGAAATGTAAATGTTCTTTATAAGCATTTAAACAATCTGCTAACTGCTTAACATCTTCTGCACCTTGTTACATCTTCTGCACCTTGTTTCCACGAGGTTGAGCTAATGACCACAGGCTTCATTAGCAAAGAATTTCCCGCGTAAATGTCATCTTAACAAAATGGCTAAACGTAAATTAGAAATGGACTATTTAACCGGTTATTTACACAATGTCTCGACAGTAACTCTATCAGCTAATGGTAAAACAAAGTATTTCACTGGAAGTTTTCAAATGACGAAAACAGATACCAAGAGACTTGTTTGTTTTGCACCTGCTGAGCATGAGAAATTTGTGTCTGCTGCAACCATGAATTCACCCGTTAAATTGACAGTGCAACTTTAAGCCCTGGCCGTTCTGTCCAAGTTGACGTCATTTGCAACAAATCAACAACATTGCAAGTGGCAATGAATGAATTGTCTTTCAAGAAGCAAAAGATAAAACCCATTGACGAATCCGAACCAAAAGATTTAATCAAATTGTCGGAGAACATGACAGTAAATATTTGTTATATTCATCAAGATTAAAGATCATCATGAGCAAATCAACAAAATGTAAAGTTTCTTACTAAATTTTATCGTTACATTTAAATTTATGGGGAGAGGTGGTTTGTCACAGAATCGGTCTAGTACAGAATTGCTTACACAGGCACTTGTCTTTCCATTGGCGGATCCATGGGTTGGAACCCACCACCTTTTTTTAGGCCGATCAATGCATTTGAATGAGGACATATAGCTGGAACCCCCCTTTATCCTGGGTTGGGACCCCCCCCCTTTTTTTTAAATGGCTGGATCCGCCTCTGCTTTCCTTCTTTACCTTAAATTATATATACAGGAATGTATTCTTAAACAAGTGCCTGTGGTCCCAATCCAGAAAACAACCGGCTTGTATGTCCTGTTACAGATGCATTGATCAGCCCCAATAAAAAATCCAACCCCTGAACACTCCCACGAGATACACATTAAAAATGCCCTCGTATTGTCTAAATAACAAACTTTGAACTAAAAATATACTTTTGTTTAAGTGTAATACATGAATATTTGTCTTCAAAATTATCTCGGGAAGTTCATCATAAAAACTCTTCAGTTATTCTTTAAATAATCAACCAAATTATTCCCTCAAAAGGGAGGCCCAGCCCCCTCCCCATGGATCCGCTTTAACCCTGTATAAATTTCCATAAGGGCAAACAAATTTGATTACAAGTGTAAATACATCTATATATGTTCAAGTAAATAGTTTTGTAGTAAATCATCTGTCCTGCCCCTCCCTAACAATCATAAAAGAGGCCTATTTTTCTAGATTTTAAAATAAGCTCGCAAGATAAAAATCGGTACCCCTACAAATGAATTGAGTGTCATCTCTCAGACTATGTCTGATCGATCGTTATTGGGAGTGCTGGTGTTTTCTCCGTATTTCGTTGATTCATATTGCGGAACATGACATTCATAACGGGTGGATGTCCTGGTAGAAACTGGAATTATTCATCTTTTAGGAGCACATATATATTTCGTCATATTTGTTATTTAATTTTTTTAAACCTAATTGTAATCGTCTCTTTGTTTTTCGCATATTTCCTGTTGCTAAATTAGTCGCTTACGCGACAAAAAAACTTTTGTGTGACCAAAGGGTGCGGATGGCGTTATCCAAGTATGTAGATAATAGTGGTGAAACTTCACTCCCCCGATACGCGCAAGGGGGAAACCGAATATCTAGGAAAAAGAATATAGATCTAGACGGGATAAAAACAGCGAACTACAACAACACAGAAGGATAGTGGACACACAAACGCCGACTGAACAGTTGCAATAAGTATGCGTATCAACTCCAAGATACTGAAACAAATATCTCGCATGAGAAGTTTCAAGAAGAATCGGAATCGAGACGGACAACCATTAATATTGCACAGAACCTGAGTTGGTCTTTTTAGAGAAAATTCATCCATACACTTAAAACAGATGCATTGTCGGAATAAAGGGTTGTCGGAAAAATGGGCTGTCGGAATATTGGGCTGTCGGAATAATGAGCTGTCGGATTAATGGGCTCTCGGACTAATGGGAAGGGATGTCACCGAAATTACACTTAACGGAAGAAACTTAAGTCATTGTATTATAAGTGTCAATTTTTTTTGTACGTCACAGAGGTATTGAAAAATAGATTTGTCGTTTATAGTGTAAAGACATGCGGGCCTCGGTGGCGGAGTGGTCCGAGTATTTACTATTGTAATCACTAACTACTAATTCTAACATAGCAGGAAACGGTTCCGCCTTAGCATAATTCCTATTTATCAAATATACTTTGGCCTTAGCATAATTTCTATGTATCAAATATCCTTTTTTGATTATCTGTATATTTTATAAAGTAAAGTAAGCTGTAATGCAAACTCAGCAACTAAAGCTACACGTATATCTACATAATAATGATGAGCTCCTTTTGATTGTGTGTAGAAATCAACATTACGTGTGTCTACTAGTCGAACACACCTTAAAATATAAGTACACCGATTATTCAATACTGTTGCGATGTCGTTTTTGTATAGATTCCTGTTTGTCGATGTGTTATTTTAAGGTAGCGTAAATTACGTAAAATCAATATTCAAATGGCACAAAGAAAACAAACAACACAAAGTTTCAATAAAAATCAAAATGTAATTTGTTAAATGTATAATATCAGTTTAACATGATAAAACAGCTGAATAATAATCCTGATCACACTAACACAATATCATCTCAACCCTTCTAACTAACTACACTAACACAATATCATCTCAACCCTTCTAACTAACTATCTATCTACTTCTTACTCTCTGAACTCTCTCGCATCCTCTTATTTACAGAATTACAGGCGGTACCCCCGATGGTTCCAAAGATGGGGTACCGGGCGGTTGTAAAGATACCGGGCGGTACCTTAACGGTTCTAAAGATGGGATACCGGGCGGTACCCTGACAGTTTCAAATATGGGGTACCGGGCGGTGAATTTAATTAAGATATATACCGTTTAAATTAAATAAAATACCGGGCCTATTGAAATGTACTTTAACCCGTATGTATTAAAAAGAAAGATATCTTACATAATAATAAATTATACTGTCAAAACTAAAATCGCTACAATCCCTCCAACCATCAATTGAAATTCCTATTTCAATGTGGGACGTGCTTCAAAAATTAAAGGAGTTTGTGCTGGAAAGAACAGTCATATTTCATACTGCCTTAGGTATATATGATACTTACGGTATATTGTGCCCTATTTTAATAACAATAATTATTTGTAAACATTGTTGAACAAAAATTAAAAAAAAAAATTAATATCCACAGAATTTTGGTTTAATAAAGTTTTATTTTTGGTCACTAATATACTTATTTTAATACATTTCGACTTGACAGTTTATTACTTAAAATAACGATGCTTTATTTCTTTAGGATGTTGAAGAATCAAGCAATAGTAGCACTATGAGTTCACAGCAGACAGTCAAGAATCATATGCATATGTGATGAGCATTTCCAGATTAGAGAGTACCAATACCTTCTTGCATAACTGTAATGTAAACCCAGTTTAATGTGTATCAAACCCTTTAACAGTAGTGAGTGAAAGTTCGTACTTTATTTGGCATTTTAAACTTTTTGGGATTCGAGCGTCACTGAGTCTGGCGTATATACTAAATTTAGTCCTGGTATCTATGATGAGTTTATCTAAAAGACCCTACATTGATGAAGTAAAGAATGTGTGTTAGCTGTTTTGGAAACCATTGTTCCAAAAGAAAAAGGTTTGCTATTGGAATCCAATATTTTTGTACTAAAATAAGCTTATTTTTTAGGGAGAGTAATTGAAAAGTGTTTTAACGTATTGCTACTATCATTAAATTGTACAGGAACCTTTCTTTGATGCTTCTAAGGGATACAGTGTATAAGACATATTTCTTAAAAACCCTTACTTCCGGTAATATTCAAAATGACGAACATAGAAATATTTTTTTTTTCAAAATGTGAAGAAAGTGGTTTTTTTATTGTGGTGGTCATTCATTTTTTGGCTTTAAGTTGTCCTCTCCACCACTTATCATATTCTGTAGTTGATATTTAAATAAAAAGTTAACACTTCCGGTAAAAAGAAAACAATATGGCGTAAATGTCAAAGATGAGTTCTCAATCCATATCTTCGATGTAGAGTTTTGGATAGATTGATTAAAACGAAATAAAATCACGCAAGTACTAAAACATCTTAAAGATTGCTGATTTATGGCCGCAAATACATGTTTGCAAAAATTCAGCAATGGAGAGGGAATTCAAAATGTCAATTTAGCGAAATGATTACTGGGCTGAACAAAATATTTCCTCTTACTTTACCTTTGTTTGAAATGCACAAAAGTATAAGATGCATTTTTTTTAACATAGACTTTATATGAATTTTATATCCAGCTGATCGCCAGCGTGTTCCTGATTCCAGAAGTTTGCGATGGAAAACACAAATTAAATGATGTACTGGATTTCTCAGACGACCTGCAAGTTATCCAGAAATTATGTTTTTTTGACAAAGCAAATTACCATTATTGTTTGAGATTCTGAAAGACCTAATATTATTGAAAGGTTTGCCTAAATTAGGTTTAATTACATGCAATTTATTATCATCTTTTTTACTCCATTTATTTTTCAATATATTAAACATATTCTCTAATATTATATTTAAAATCAGTATATGGTATATCACAGTTAGATAGAGGGTCACCCAGGGCATTCTTTGCCTCAAGGTCTACAGCTGTGTTTCCAATGATTCCAACATGACTCGGAACCCATAGAAATATTATTTCTTTCAGAAGAATTTTTAAATTCCTCATTACATATAAAATATTGAGAATTGTTGGGTTTTTAATTTTAGTATTTCGTACAGCTTGTAAGCATGAAAGTGAATCCGAAGATATAATAAATTTGGATTTATCTGAGGAAGCAATAAATTTCAAAGCCAAAATTATTGCTTCTGCTTCGGCAGTAAAGATGGATGCATCAGATGGCAAACGGAGGGTTGCAGCTCTATCCCTGAAGACAGCAGCAGATGCAACTCTGTCACCATCATTTGATCCATCAGTATAGACAGTTGAAAAATCTAGATAATCGGCTTTAATTTCAGCATAGTGTTGCTGAATTAAAAGAGGTTTTGTTTTATTTTAATTGTGTTCACGGAGATCAAATATCATTTTTGGTTTGGGAAGTTCCCATGGAGGACATTTGCAAGTTTTAACCTGAGCAACAGATTTTAAATTAAAAAAAAAGCTAAATGTGGTTTTAAACGTATACCTAACGGAGGAATTTTATATTCATGTTTTGCAAAAATATCTTCATAAATCGGATTAAAAACACAGCTGTAGGCAGGATTATCTGAATGGGCTTTTAGTTTGACAGTATATTGAAGTCCAAGCTTCCAACGTCTGTCAGAGAGTGAGTGCTCATCAGCCTCTACATACAGACTCTCAACTGGTGAGGTTTTAAATGCGCCTAGACAGAGACGCAAACCTTGGTGATGCACAGCATCGAGAATCTGTATGTAGGACTTCCTTGCAGAGCTATACACTATAGAGCCATAATCTAGTTTAGATCTAACTAGAGATCTATATAAATTGAGTAAAATGTTGCGATCAGTACCCAGTCAGTGCTGCCGACAACTTTTAAAATATCTAAAGCTTTTAAACATCTCGATTTTAACATTTTGATATGGGGTAGAAAGGTTAACTTTTATCGAAAATTAAACCAAGAAATTTGGTTTCATCAACCATCTTAATTGGGTTGCCGTACAAAGTTAGTTCTGGATCAAGATGCAATTTCCTTTTGTTACAAAAATGCATCCCGACCGTTTTAGACGTGGAAAATTTAAAACCATTTTCCGAGGCCCATTTTTCAATTCTTCCAAGACATAGTTGTAATTGTCTTTCTATGTTATTCATATGTTTGCCTCTGTAACATATTAAAAAATCATCAACGTACAATGAACCTTCAACAAGGCTGTTGATTTTAAGACTAAATAATGTAACAGATAAAATACTGCCCTGAGGGACACCCATCTCTTGATCATATAGATCTCAAGGTCGAAAAAGACCGACACCACATGTTCATTTTTCGCAAAACCATTACGGACAAATGATTCGAATCGAACAAGATGATCAAGAGTACTGCGGCCCTGTCGGAATCCACACTGGATATTGGCCAATAGCCCATTGGATTCCAAGAACCAAACAAGGCGATTATTGACCATCCGTTCGAGTGATTTACAGACACAACTGGTAAGAGCAATTGGTCGACAATTAATAGGATCCGTATGATCATTACTTGGTTTTGGAATAGGCACGACGGTTGCAAGCTTCCAGATTGATGGTAAATCACCAGATTCCCAGATATTATTCATGAGCTGCAAGAGAGCTTCTAGCGAGGAATCTGGCAAGTGTTTTAAGAGTTGGTAGTGAATATTATCAGGCCCACAAGCTGTATCATGGGCTTTTGACAGAGATGTTTTAAGTTCTTCAAGAGAAAATAGTTTATTATAATTTTTGATTTAAAGTTTAATTTAATTTTTTCTTTTTGTTTTTTTAACTTTTTTAAAGTCTTCCCTGAAATATCTGACCGTATAAGATGTCTGCATGTTGAGTTATAATTACAAATTATTTCCTTATACCAGTGATAAAATTTAGTAAATGTTTTGACCAGTTTGTGATATCGAAAACCCTTGTATAATAATTTTTATACGACCGCAAAATTTGAAAAAAATTTCGTCGTATATTGCTATCACGTTGGCGTCGTCGTCGTCGTCCGAATACTCTTAGTTTTCGCATTGTAACTTTAGTAAAAGTGAATAGAAATCTATGAAATTTAAACACAAGGTGTATGACCACTAAAGGAAGGTTGGGATTGATTTTGGGATTTTTGATCCCAACATTTAGGGATTAAGGGCCAAAAAAGGGCCCAAATAAGCATTATTCTTGGTTTTTGCACAATAACTTTAGTTTAAGTAAATAGAAAAAAAATGAAATTTAAACACAAGGTTTATGACCACAAAAGGAAGGTTGGTAAAGATTTTGGGAGTTGAGGTCCCAACAGTTTAGGAATAAGGGGCCCAAAGGGGCCAATATTTAACTTTGTTTGATTTCATTGAAAATTAAACAAATGGGGTTCTTTGATATGCCGAAGTAAACTGTGTATGTAGATTCTTAATTTTTGGTCCCGTTTTCAAATTGGTCTACTTTAAGGTCCAAAGGGTCCAAAATTAAACTTAGTTTGATTTTGACAAAAATTGAATCCTTGGGGTTCTTTGATATGTTGTTGAATCTAGGTGAACTCTGCAAAGTATTTTTTTTAAATAAACGATATATTTTACAGTTTATGTGATGTAGATATAATTATTACCATTAATCATGTCATTATTTGGATTGTAGCAGGTGGACTCTATTGCTGATATGTTATCAGTATAAAATTTTCTAAACTGGTGATTGTCTAACTAATGTGTACACATTTTCGTCATTTTCGCCACGACTTCTCATGGCATCTAGCAGCATGTTATCTGGAAAAAAAAATATACTTGTTTAGCAGCATCACTAGTGTTGAAAGCATGTCTAGTAACAGCTTAACTTGCGTCTGTAACTAATTACATTAAAAAAAAATTATATATTGAATATACTTTTGTATATGCTTTATTGGCTTATCTTTAAGGGAATTAATTTATATTTTGTATATAGCTTGATCAAGTTCAATTTTAAAGTGATATCAAATTTATTATTTGTTATGCAAACACTTCCTGTTTGTCAATAGTGTAAAAGTTTTTTATTTAATTTAAAATTGAGATTTTATTTGTTACTGAGATATATCAAAGTGATTGTATTAAATGTAAGAAATTTTTCATATTTGTATTACTTTTACAAAGTCAAATTTTGTTTAAAGTGGGTGGGAGGGATGGTTGGGGGGGAAAATGGGTAAATTCTTTGTGTAATCAACTCCTCCTGTAGTTTTCACCACAGATCCCTAAAACTTTACAGGAAGAATTTATGTATATTGAAGATGTGTACCTGTTATTTTGTAATCAATTAAAGAATTCCCCCCTTAGTTTTTCGTACTTAAGAACTTTCAGGAAAAATAAGAAAAGACGGTACAAGTTTTGTGTAAGCAACTCCTCCTACAATTTTCTCCCAAGATCCCTGAAATTTACAGAAAGCTTTTATTTATATTGAAGATGTGCACCTTATAGTTTAGAATCAAATAAAGATTTTTATTCCAGTTGTCCAGATTTTGGAACTTAGTCATTTTTCGGGGGGAAAAAAGAAAAGAGTATACAAGTTTTGTGTAATCAACACCTCCTACAGTTTTCACCGCAGATCCCTGAAACTTTACAGGAAGCTGTTATATGTATTGAAGATGTGCACCTGTTATTTTGGAATCATTTAAAGATTTTTTCCCCCAGTTTTACGTACTGTGGAACTTGAATCATTTTCCAGAAAAATAAGAACGAAGTGTACAAGTTTTGTGGAATCATTTAAACAATTTATTCCAAGTATTCCAAACTTTTGAAAATTTTCCACCTGTTTAATTTTCTGGATTAAGCATAATTGAACAAACTGCATTGAGTGTCAGATGAAGAACATGATTAAAAGCATTGTTTATTGATCATTTCTATTTTAAATATTTAAGAACTTTTTATCTTACGAATTCTTAATCTGTAGTTGTTATTTACTGGTTTCATAGAATCTAGTTCCTCAAAAACTGGTTCAAGGAATAGAAATATGGATCTAGTAAGAAGACCGGAGTACAATAAGGCTGGTTCTTCTTAAGCTGAAGCTGGTACTGGTTACTGAAATAATTATAACAAAGATATTATATGTTATTCAAGATTCAGACAGGGTAAACAATGTGACAGTCATGGCTTGAGATCTATATCCAATCACAAAACTTGACACATTTGTTATCCATAATATATTTTTATATTAATTTTGCAATTTATTAAATATGAAATTGTATTGTATTTTATATTACACAAAGATGGATTGTGATTTCACCTTAAGGTCATCTTTGTTACTGTTTTAAGAATATGATTTCAAAAGGGTTTAAATATATAAACAAATTTAAACTTTATATTTTTGTTTGCTGTTTAACTATCACTGAAATATTATCAATTATTTTTATTTAATATATATAAAAGTATGTAAAGAAGTATACTATATGTTATTCAGGTTTAATACATGGTATATGATGTTATCTTCTTGGTTTTGTTTTTCACTTAAATTAAAATGTAATTAAATATTTACCAGTTTCATGCCTGATCCATTGTAACTTTGTAGTAGCACAGCTTCTTCTCGTGTTATCTGTCTTTCCTTACTGTACATACCAATCTGTTGAAATAATATATCCCCCTCATCTAAGAACCAAACCTTTTTTCCATTATTTTCCTCCATCAATCTTCCCGACTTTTCTATGGTGCACTCCTGCACTGTAGAGCTTTTTTGTTCCTTAAAGAATAACATGTTTTTGATGCATTTGGTATTAATTTTATGAATACAGTAGTTACAACCCAACATATTTTATACCC
This sequence comes from Mytilus edulis, assembly GCA_019925275.1. Classification (NCBI taxonomy): domain Eukaryota; kingdom Metazoa; phylum Mollusca; class Bivalvia; order Mytilida; family Mytilidae; genus Mytilus; species Mytilus edulis. The sequence continues at coordinate 10,847,289 of CM034354.1, forward strand.
CTTTGCTTTGTTCAAAAATTTTTTTTTTTAAATTTGCTTTTTTATTACCTTATAATTGTTGGTATGTGTTTTGTTTTTACTACTTTTTTTTTACTTATATAATTAGATCACTTCCAGAGAAGCTGAATATGATTTGTAGTTTACCCTCCTTATAATTTTAATTCCAAATTACAGTTTATCACAATTTCATAATCCACCAATCATAGAAAATGAAAGTGGTAGTGGGGAATACGTCTTATATGTACACATTATTGTTTGTTTTGTTATTTATTTTATATTTTGTATGAGTTTGACCATGATAAGATGACTGTTACAAATTCAAGATTAAACTTGATTATGGTCTGATGTTGTTTTTTTTTTACAGATTTATGTAATGGAAATTATTTTAGATGTAACTCACCGATTATTGTATGTTTACATATGTAGATATTTATTATAGTTCCATTATTATGCAACCACAACTTAAATCAAACATTTAATATTTTATAATACAGTTAGTTTAAGCGTGGGGCATCACTGTGTCTAGTTTTTATACGACCACAAAAAATTTGCGTTCGTATATTGCTATCACGTCGTCGTCGTTGTCGTCGTCATCGTCCGTAGACAGATTGGTTTCCGGACAATAACTTTAGTTCAAGTGTATGGATCTCTAGAAAACTTCACCAAAATGTCCATTACCACAAAAGGAAGGTTTGGATTGTTTTTGGGGTTATGGTCCCACCAGTTTAGAAAAAAGGGGCCAAAAACAAGCATTTTTCTAGTTTCCGGACAATAACCTGTGAATAAGTTTTTTTATTGCTTTGAAATTGTACCACAAGGTTCAATACCACAAGTAGAAGGTTGGGATTGATTTTGGGGGTAATTGCCAAAACCGTTCAGGAATGAGTGGTTAAAAAGGGGCCAAAAATAAGCATTTTTCAAGTTTTCAAACAATAACTTGTGTGAAAGTGTATGGATATCTCCAAAATCATACCACATTTTACAAAAATATAATTTCTTTAAAAAAAAAAAATATTAGGGGGGGGGGGGGGGGGGGCATTTTTTTCTTCTTCAAGTTTTCCGAATTAACCATTTTTTCAACAACAAAAAAGTGGGGGTCAAAATTTCCAAAAATTTCCAAAAATTTTAGGTTTTGGTTGCAATTTATTTTGCTATTTTTTTTGTATTTTGTCTGAAAACAGATTTACTTAGTATTGCACAACAGCACAGTGTATTGTGCAACAGCACAGTGTATTGCGCAACAGCACAGTGTATTGCGCAACAGCACAGTGTATTGCACAACAGCAAGAAATCTTCAATTTGAAATAAATTCAAATTATTTTACCAATTTCAAGTTCTTTGACTACATTTATTCTGTGACTGAAACCTGTGTCAAATATTTAATTAAAATCCAAATTCAGACCTGTATCAAGCTTGAATATTGTGTCCATATTTGCCCCAACTGTTCAGGATTGGACATCTGCGGTCGTATCCAGCTGCGCTCTGCGAAGCACATTTTTAAAATGTTTTTATTTTAGCAATTTTTTTAATAATATTACTCATACCATTACCTTAATATCCAAGTCCTTATTTACCTCCTTTTCTAACATGTCAATTTAAGTATGCTTGATTTTCTTGTTCCTGTTTTGGATATAAATTAATAAGTATTGTTAAGGAATAAAAAATCATCAGTTTTATTTTTTTGGGAATTTTGCATCTATAATTTAAGAAGGATGCAGTTTGTTTGCGGACTTCTTGTATTTGTTCAGTTTTTTGTTATTTTTATTAGTATTATTCTTATTTTTCTTCTTTTTACACCGCTTTAACGATAAACTTATTTCCAGCAGTTTTCCAAAACAGCTTGTTAGATTTACTTAGTGTTTTATAAAATTTTATACTAATATGTCTAGGGGGCCATCAATCTTTCGTTTGTGCATTGGGGTCTATTTAGGGGTATTTTGTGTGATCAAAAGAATGGAGGGGTTTACTGTATATTAACCCTATGGCATTTTATTTTTCAAAATTTTCAAATTACTATTACTTGAACACAGTAAGTGATATACAAACATGGTCTTCAGAAATTATCACAGTACAATAAAACAAAGCAAATAAGATATATTGGGTGAGTCCCTATAACCCCACCCCCTTCAATTTGAGAATGTTCTAATAACTTGTAAACGGTCCAGATCCCCACCCATAAAACAGATATATTTTTGTATGGAACAATAAAACAAATCAAATGAAATATAGGGGAGTTCCAGGGGTCACCCCACCCCCTCCTGTTTGATAACTTGTAAATTGTGATCCCCACCCCTAAACCATATATATTTTTGTATGGTACACAGTCTTCACGATGAGTGGCAGCCCAGGCTAGTGAAATTGCTCTAGAGCCTGTAAAAATAATATCTACAGGACAACAGAATCTTAACTAAAAAAATTTCAAAAATTGAGCTCTGGGCATGTAGATTTAATAGTTTATCGTGAAGACTGGGGACAATAATGCAAATCAAATGAAATTTAGGGGTAGTCCCTCTGGTTTACCCCCACCCTTAAACCATATATATTCTTGTATGGTACAATAAAACATATTAAATGAAATATTGTTGAGTTCCTTGGGTTTACCCCCAACCCCTTTTGTTTGAGAACTTGTAAACAGTCGAGATCTCCCATAAACCATATATATTAGGGGAGTCTTTTGGGTCACCAAACCCCCCCCCCCCCCCCCCCCCCCAACATAATGTCATGAAATTTTTTATAAGCAAGTAAAGATCTTACAGCTATAAGCGGAAAAATTGTAGGAGTAGTAACACCTGGTTTATTATTATAGGGGCTTTGTATTGTATACTTTGTAACTGTAGCCTTTTACAATTATGTATTTTTATGCCCCACCTACGATAGTAGAGGGGCATTATGTTTTCTGGTCTGTGCGTGCGTGCGTCCGTCCGTCCGTCAGTCAGTCCGTCCCATGAAACTTTCGTCACATTTTTCTCAGGAACTACACATCCACCCTTTCTGTAATTTAGTATTAACATTTATATATGTTAGCCATACCGTGTGATGCGTTTTCAGATTCATCACTTGACAACTTCCTGTTTACCGAACACTTGTATGATTTTACACATGATAGCCAAGTTGAAAATTTTCGTCACATTTTTCTCAGGAACTACAATACAAGGATTTCTGAAATTTAGTTTCAGGATTTATATAAGTCAGCTATACCGTATGATGCTTTTTCAGATTCATCACTCTACAACTTCCTGTTTACCGAACACTTGTATGATTTTACACATGAAAGCCAAGTTGAAAATTTTCGTCACATTTTTCTCAGGAACTACAATACAAGGATTTCTGAAATTTAGTTTCAGGATTTATATAAGTCAGCTATACCGTGTGATGCGTTTTCAGATTCATCACTCGACAACTTCCTGTTAACTGAACACTTGTATGATTTTACACATGATAGCCAATTTGAAAATTTTCGTCACATTTTTCTCAGGAACTAAAATACAAGGATTTCTGAAATTAGGTTTCAGGATTTATATAAGTCAGTCATACCGTGTGATGCGTTTTCAGATTCATCACTCGACAACTTCCTGTTTACCGAACACTTGCATATTTTTACACTATTAATATTATCCACTTGCGGCGGGGGTATCATCAGTGAGCAGTATTTTCATTGTCATCAAATCCTTTACAAGCAAGTGAGATCCGACAGCTATAATGGGGAAAGGTATAGGGGTAGTACCACAGGGTTTATAATTACAGGGACTTTGGTTGGGAGACTTTGTAACAGCATCCTGTTACAATTATGTATTTTTGTTTTATATTTTAGATTTTGTAAGTCTTGTAAAGAAGTTCATGTTAAGAAACAAGAAAGCAAAGATTTATTCTTAGTTGAAAACATTATAGAACAGAAATATGACAAAAAAAACAAAAAAAAATGTATTTGGTAAGTATTGTAATACTATATATATATATCACACAGTTCTACATTAAAGGTAGCCCAATTGCATGATTCAAGTAAAAGATGTAATGTAAATGGTTTTCAAGTTATACTTTGTTCATCAGGCTTTTCAATTTGTAATGAAAAATATATAAAGAAGTGTTGTCCTATTTGCTCAATACAATGTACCTTCTCTAATGAAAGAAAAAAAAATGGCAGTTTTCTATGTATT